>OX421898.1:10312923-10340676 GCA_949128065.1 Beris chalybata
AGGAAGTGGGGCCGAAAATGTGGAGCGAGAACCGGAAAATCCACTGAATCCACTGAAAATTGTTACAAAATTCCAAAAAAATCATTTCCAGAAAAACATATTCTCAGATTTTCATAATTCGTACACCAAACTAAAGGTGAGGCTGTCAGCTTCCAGGAAAACTAAACTAGAAGAAAATGGCAGCAGAAATGAGGAAGTGGGGGCCGAAAATGTGGAGCGAGAACCGGAAAATCCACTGAATCCACTGAAAATTGTTACAAAATTCCAAAAAAAATCATTTCCAGAAAAACATATTCTCAGATTTTCATAATTCGTACACCAAACTAAAGGTGAGGCTGTCAGCTTCCAGGAAAACTAAACTAGAAGAAAATGGCAGCAGAAATGAGGAAGTGGGGCCGAAAATGTGGAGCGAGAACCGGAAAATCCACTGAATCCACTGAAAATTGTTACAAAATTCCAAAAAAAAATCATTTCCAGAAAAACATATTCTCAGATTTTCATAATTCGTACACCAAACTAAAGGTGAGGCTGTCAGCTTCCAGGAAAACTAAACTAGAAGAAAATGGCAGCAGAAATGAGGAAGTGGGGCCGAAAATGTGGAGCGAGAACCGGAAAATCCACTGAATCCACTGAAAATTGTTACAAAATTCCAAAAAAAATCATTTCCAGAAAAACATATTCTCAGATTTTCATAATTCGTACACCAAACTAAAGGTGAGGCTGTCAGCTTCCAGGAAAACTAAACTAGAAGAAAATGGCAGCAGAAATGAGGAAGTGGGGCCGAAAATGTGGAGCGAGAACCGGAAAATCCACTGAATCCACTGAAAATTGTGACAAATTCCAAAAAAAAATCATTTCCCAAAAAACATATTCTCAGATTTTCATGATTCGTACACCAAACTAAAGGTGAGACTGTCAGCTTCCAGGAAAACTAAACTAGAAGAAAATGGCAGCAGAAATGAGGAAGTGGGGCCGAAAATGTGGAGCGAGAACCGGAAAATCCACTGAATCCACTGAAAATTGTTACAAAATTCCAAAAAAAATCATTTCCAGAAAAACATATTCTCAGATTTTCATAATTCGTACACCAAACTAAAGGTGAGGCTGTCAGCTTCCAGGAAAACTAAACTAGAAGAAAATGGCAGCAGAAATGAGGAAGTGGGGCCGAAAATGTGGAGCGAGAACCGGAAAATCCACTGAATCCACTGAAAATTGTTACAAAATTCCAAAAAAAATCATTTCCAGAAAAACATATTCTCAGATTTTCATAATTCGTACACCAAACTAAAGGTGAGGCTGTCAGCTTCCAGGAAAACTAAACTAGAAGAAAATGGCAGCAGAAATGAGGAAGTGGGGCCGAAAATGTGGAGCGAGAACCGGAAAATCCACTGAATCCACTGAAAATTGTGACAAATTCCAAAAAAAAATCATTTCCCAAAAAACATATTCTCAGATTTTCATAATTCGTACACCAAACTAAAGGTGAGGCTGTCAGCTTCCAGGAAAACTAAACTTAAGGAAAGTGGAAGCAGAAATGAGGAAGTGGTGGCTGAAAATGTGGAGCGAGAACCGGAAAATCCACTGAAAATAGTCACAAAATTCCAAAAAAAAATCATAAATTGTTACAAAATTCCAAAAAAAAATCATTTCCCAAAAAACATATTCTCAGATTTTCATGATTCGCACACCAAACTAAAGGTGAGACTGTCAGCTTCCAGGAAAACCAAACTCCAAGAAAATGGAAGCAGAAATGAGGAAGTGGTGGCCGAAAATGTGGAGCGAGAACCGGAAAATCCACTGAATCCACAGAAAATTGTTACAAAATTCCAAAAAAAAATCATTTCCCATAAAACATATTCTCAGATTTTCATGATTCGCACACCAAACTAAAGGTGAGACTGTCAGCTTCCAGGAAAACTAAACTCCAAGAAAATGGAAGCAGAAGTGAGGAAGTGGGGGCCGAAAATGTGGAGCGAGAAGCAAAAATTTCGAATTTTAAATTTTCGAAAAAAAATTCCACTTAACCCCTTGCCATTTTTTAGGCGGATTTTTCGAAATTCTGTTCCTGTCGTCCGATTTTGACAAAAGGGGGCTTAAATTAAAGGTACGGGTGTCTCCTTTTCAAATCAGCAAACAGATTGTAAAAATAAAATTTTTTGCGCCCAGGAGAAGCATCTGGAGCGTTTTTTTTTCCACGTTTTTTTTTCACGTTTTTGACCACCATCCCCCCCCCCCATTTTGATCGGATTTCAATTTGCTTTGCATTTCTGAGCAGCCGTTTAGCTCCCCGTTCATTTCATGTAGCTTTTGGAAAAATTTCAAATTTTGGAAATTTCAAAAATAACTGCCACTTAATTTTGACAAGACACATTTCCGGCGCCCATCGTTTTCGGTTCTAGTCTCCGATAAGTACCTGTGTCTGTCTTTTTTTCCCGCCAGATGACGACAGTCGGCTGAGGAAATAGAGAAACAAATTCGAAATTTGAAGCTCTTCTTTTGCCTCTCGTGGCAGCACACTTTGTTTTTTTTTTTTTTTAATCAATTTGCGAACTAGAAACGGGGGCGCAATCACCCTTAATTACAGGAGTCGCACTTTTGACAGGTTTTTTTTTTGGTTACAGTTCCTTGAACTGCCACCACAGGTACCAGAGGTACAGATGGCGCGTAGTTCGCGTCACTCGTGTGACAGGTAGAAACGTTCTCGGTTCCATCCGGTGACCGGTTGATCCGCTGTGTTATTATTTTCATGACGCTGGCATGGCCCTGGCCCGATTCGAGCTGTCGCGCCATTGATGATGAGCATGAATATGCTAGGCGCGTCATATATTTCACTGTCAGGTATTTTAAAGCCATATGGCAGCACTATTTTACGTATTAGGTACTACGTGGCGGTTAGGTTCTGACTGCTCCTTTGTTGAAGAGACTTGTGGATTGACTTGAGAGGTTATGGCGGTGTTACAGACTGTTCCTGATCCTTCCAGTGGGCGAGGAGGAGATCAGGGCTGAAAATTGACAGGAGATCGGTCAATTGGAACAGGACGATACTGGAAGAACGCGTTGATTGGCGCACAATGCAGTAGGGGATATGAGGCTGTGGCATTTGGATGTGAATTTTTTTTGTTGTACAGACCTAGGGTTTAATGGGCGTGGAATGCGAACAAGGGAAAATTGACAGAGTGATAATTGGGGGGGGGGGGGGGGGGGGAGGAGGCCGAGAAATACTTTTTTGCCGCACTTCTGGTACCCGTCTTCTTCGTACTCACAACACTCGACGCGAACAGATGCAAATATTTGCGGGTGAAAGTGCCGCTAAGCGTGTGGGGAGAGTTAAAAGAAACTACAACATACAAAGAGCCGCGACATGTGTTCAGTGGTAAACACCCCCCCCCCCCCATCCGTAGGTACAAGATATCGGCAGATAGCCCTCCGGTCTGCAATCAACTTCCCATGAATCAAACTCCGACCGATTGCATCACAAATTAATAATTTCAGGTAACTTGTGACGGAATTTTCGATAAATAAATGCCGCTACGAAAGTTTGCGTCGCGCGGCACGGTCATTGTTGGCGATTTCGGCAACGCGCACTGCTGCTGACAATTGTTTCTTTCACAGGTAATTTATCGAACAAATCGATTATTTGACTCTTATCGGTACCGCGCGGGGGGGGGGGGAACTTTTGATCTATGACCTCGTTAAGAAAATTTCAGGTAAAAGACGTCCGTCCGTCCGTCCGTCGTGCATCCAATTAACATCGATTCTTCTTGGATATCGTCAGACGGGCCACCCCCCGGGGGGGGGGGGGGGTGGTCTAAAATTCGGGACCTTGTACGCTGAATCGCGCGCCCCGGTTAATTGAATGCTTCAAGGCGGCCATTCGAACAATTAGTACGTGGGAATATATGCTGCGTTTTTGGGGCGCATTTTCTTTTAATTCGATTTCGTTTCTTTTATATTTCTGATATTTTATTTCAAACAATTTTACATAAACTTTTAGGTTACAGGCAGCGACGTGACGTTAACTGACATGACACAAAAGGTGGCGTGCGGGCTAAGTTCATTCTTCCTTTTCGATGGGGTACGTTCACATATAGTACAACAGTTTCCTTTTACGAGAAGCCAAGGTAGGTACGCGTGGCTGTCCGTGAGAACACGGGACACACTTAGACCTAGGAGGTCCGTTGTATGATACCACAGGATCGTCGAACCGTTTAGAGCTTGTAATGAAGCGTTAGATTCTCGCGACCTCCATTGTGGCAAGATCACCAAGACAAGTTGACGAAGTGATATAGCTCCAAGATGAGCTTTCCTTCTGGCTGACAGAGCTGGACAAGTACAGATAAAGTGAAGGACTGTCTCTTCATCCTAGGCAGCTTCTACTGAAGTAGTTTGCGAAGAGGCCGAGCCTTTGAGCATGTCAACCTATAAGATAGTGTCCGGCTAGGACACCAACTGTGGTAGTGATGTCCGCCCTTTTGAGCAGAGGCAGCCTTTAGATCCAGCTCTGGCCAGATCGGGTCTCGCAGTGTGACATGTAGTACCCATCTGCCCATCTTGAGTTGGTTCTCTCAATTGAGTCCAGTCTGAGTAGCAGTTTACATGTGGAGAGAGAGGCACATCCAGATTCTGATGAACCGGGGCAAAGTCTGAAGGGTGGTACCGCACCGAGCGAGTTCGTCAGCCATGCAGTTCCCTGGAATATCCATGTGTCCTGGCACCTTAGCCCACTGTTCGGCCATCTTCTTAAGAGATGATCTACATTCTACGGGGCGACCTTTGATGTTGTCGAGATCGATTCCAAGGATTTTATCGTCGCTTGGCTGTCTGTGAAAATGCTAATGTCCCTAGTAGATATTACATTACACCTCAGCCAGGACAGGGCCTCCTTGATCGCCATAAGCTTCACCTGACCAAAACAATCATTTAAGATTTTCCCGACTTCCCTAAGTTGGTTCCCAGCCAAAATCATCAAAAGGTTGCCCAAGAAGTTGACCGAAAAAATCATTTAAGATTTTCCCGACTTCCCTAAGTTGGTTCCCAGCCAAAATCATCAAAAGGTTGCCCAAGAAGTTAACCAAAAAAATCATTTAAGATTTTCCCGACTTCCCTAAGTTGGTTCCAAGCCAAAATCATCAAAAGGTTGCCCAAGAAAATGACCGAAAAAATCATTTAAGATTTTCCCGACTTCCCTAAGTTGGTTCCAAGCCAAAATCATCAAAAGGTTGCCCAAGAAAATGACCGAAAAAATCATTTAAGATTTTCCCGACTTCCCTAAGTTGGTTCCAAGCCAAAATCATCAAAAGGTTGCCCAAGAAGTTGACCAAAAAAATCATTTAAGATTTTCCCGACTTCCCTAAGTTGGTTCCAAGCCAAAATCATCAAAAGGTTGCCCAAGAAAATGACCGAAAAAATCATTTAAGATTTTCCCGACTTCCCTAAGTTGGTTCCCAGCCAAAATCATCAAAAGGTTGCCCAAGAAGTTGACCAAAAAAATCATTTAAGATTTTCCCGACTTCCCTAAGTTGGTTCCAAGCCAAAATCATCATCTTAATCTTAAACTTCCAGCCAGTACTGCAAACATGAAAATCGCCAGTACTGGGCCAGTACCGGACCAGAGTTCGGTTAAACTGAATTCGTTCAATCGAAATTCGATTAGGAGGCCTCCAGTTTCGGGGAGTGCGCAATATGGGGGCGCGCATATGTAACAAATTCAACTTGCATTTGAGTCTTGTTGTTGTTTTTTGTCACATTATTGCAAATAAGTAAAAAAGCCATGTGCACTTTCTCTCCGTACATTTGGAATTACTTGTACGAATTGATGCTAATTAGTTTCGCGTAAGACGAAGCTGGAAAATTGATAGAAAGAGTCTCTTAAAAAACCGCAAGTACCTCATCGAACATTACCTGGGTTTTTCGAGGACCGAATGAAGTAACAATCGCGCGCTGTCTATGCGATAAGCATCTAACCGACTTATATGTCGCTACATCAACTGCTTGGGAAGAATGCTGTGTACACTTCGCAGGTCCGTGCGCAGGATTGTAAGAAGGGGGGGGGGGGGGTGGGGGTGGCGGTTTAAGCAAGTTCTCATCATACTGAATGTGATGACCTCACTTCCCAATGAAAATAGGCCAATGGGGAGGGGTTTGAACCCCCGAAACCCGCCCCCCGATTGCACAGGCCTGACACTTCGGTACTGTTTCAGTACTGAAGAAAGCAGTTACTTCCCTCCGATGGCGCTACCGTCCAAATCGGACCTTGGCCTCCTGAAAGAAAGCAGTTTCACGATTTCTGTCGGCATCAGAACGGCTCTCCTCTCAGATCCAAGTGTTTGATCTAATCGCGACCGTCCATTGACGAAACAAAAATCCCAAAAAGTAACAAGCTGCGCGCCTGAACCGAAACATTGTCACGTAAAAATGCCTCAAAGTGCGTGGGGTCAACCGCATGCGGCCGCCATCGTTTAAAGAAAAGATGATAAAAAGCCCCATCGCTTGTAATTCATCAAATCAAAGATAAGTGCGCCTAAGACCCAAAAAAAAAAAAAAAAATTCCTCAAAATTTACACCGAATATTTTCAAGATCTCCGAAAGTGAAATTACTCAAGGCACTAACTGTTTGTTGTTGCCGTTTTTCTTTCTTCAGAGGTAGGCGGACACATAAAACATACACAAGTAGCTCATGTGTGGTTACAAGAGTGTACTAAAGATGCGGTACGATCGGTGCGTGTGTCGCACTACAAAAAAAAAAAAAAAAAAAAAAAAACAAAGTGAGTCTTAAACGAAAAGTAATTATGCGGCTGTACCTGCGAGTTTTGCGCGTATCTACCTGGCCGGGCCCGTGTCGCGACAAAATGTTTAATAAACGCGGCGCAAAAAAAGAAAAATTGGTCAAATGGTTGGAACGTCCTCGTAAATTTTACCGACACGTTTCTTGTGAAATTGAATTGCGGAAGATTAAGGGACACGGTCCTGGAGCCGTTCGATAGGCGTTTTAAAGTCCAGACGGGGACCGCACTCTCTTCACTTTCGGCCTTTTCGAACATATTAGCACAATTTAGCACAATTTAGCACAATTTAGTACAAATTAGTACTGGGCTGATGGTGCGACTAAGTGTCGATTATTTCGACCCCCCCCCGAGCCGGGAAGACTATTTACGCAATCGATTCTTTTGATGCCTGGCCGGCCAATGGAAGGCGGTAAAATCGGAAAGACACCGCCGTGCTGCTTGCGCTGTTTATTGCGGCGTTCAGTCGACTTTCTCCCATGCCGCCCTAAAAGTGTTTGGCCGGTCGGTCAACGAGCATAAGCAATTATATTTAATTGTTTTTTACGCTCACGCGAAGCCCGCGCGAGGCTCGCGTGTTATGCCATCAAAGCCGGCCGGCCAGTCGATTCCGCCCGCACCCTAAGTTAGAGATGATCCTGGATCAGTCCTGCATAAGGGTCGTTGGGTGCTCGTCGAGCGATTCCACGTTACGTGTTCATCTCTTCGCAGCCGCGATCAAATGTCAAGCTATGACGCTAAGATTTAGAGGCCAATGTCAACAACAGATGTACCAACTTAACAAAAAAAAAAAAAAAAAAAAAACAGAACTCAAACCGGAACAATAAAAGCGCCACACGGTGGTTATTCCGGGAACTTTTTGATCCAGGTATACAAAAAGGCAAATAAAGCACATTTAAAAACCTATCGATCAAAAGAAAACAATTGCGAAATTTTTTTTGGTTTTTTTTTTTGACGTAATTGCCGATCGTTTCGGTGGGCACATCTTATGAAAGGATCCGCGCGCCAGTGAAAACCGCATGTTAATCAGACGAGTCAAGATTGCGGCTGTCAGTATGAAGCCTCCTAGACGATTTCGTCTTCAATGTTTCAAGTTTTGCAGATGAAAGCGACGGAAGATGTGAGGCTTTTTAGCTTTTTTCTTTCTTTCTTTTTTTCGGTTACGAAGATGCGGCTTTTAAGCTAGGCGAGGATCGTGATCTTTGCTGAAGTGAAAGTATCTCAAGATCGCGATGGGTCAAACCCGGACAATCGTCAATTGTATAGTTTTATTTCGATGGGTTCCGTTTGATTGGAATTAAGTTGGATGTTTGCGTCATATGCACGAGAACAAAGTAAATGACGTTAAGTACGTCTTCAGATAAAAAAGAATACCCCAGCAGCCGGGGGGGGGGGGGGGGGGGAAACAATGCTTAATTAATTCAACGATAGAAGAAGTAGCCGATGATCACGATTTGTGGTTGTTTTTTTTTACCTTTGCTTCAATCATACGTTCCCAAGCATAAACAACGATATTTCAATTAGAACAAACCAACGGTCAGTCTTAAGATCCGCCCAGCATCGCATCATCCAAGGACTGGCCGTTGAAATGTCAAAAATGGCCACGCGTCCGGCTTAAATGATATGAAAAAAGGATTAAGGTTGATGAAGTTGGCAACGGACGACAGCAGAGTTAGTCGGTCAGTCGGACGACGACCCAAGCTTTCCGGATATGAAGCAGCTGGGTTAGGTTGAGACGGGCGGACTGAAGCACATTGCCACAGTCCGTCACGAGAGATCACTGCGGATCCATTGTGGTCCCCTCGTATAAAACCGGCGCTCTAGACTACTGATTCCAAATATTGCTCTTCCTTATGAAGAGAGTAGTTCTCCATAAGGGAATCATTGCAAATTTCAAATAGGTTGGTCAAGGAGAAATTCCCCCCCCCCCCAAGTACCGATACCTGGTGCGTTCCAGACTCTCGCATTCACACACCAGATGCTCCGATGTCGGTTCATCATCACAGCGACACAAGGTCAGCCATTGGCATTCCTAGTCTTTCCCCATGTGTCCCAAAGGGACAGTGTCCCGTTAGAGGACAAAATCTGTAAATGTTCCGGCTCAGAAAAAGAAGAAAGCTAGCGCGCTCCTTCTATCGAATTTCGTCCAGCAGATTCTTGCTTGCCGGCATCCCGAGAGAGATTCATCCCAGGCGTCCTCCGCATCTGTCTGAGCGCTTCAATGTCAATCATTCCCTTTACGCACTCAATGGGTTAATAGAACCGATTCGTCGGCCAGCTCCTTCGACCCCCGTTCAGGCGAGCTCGTCTGGCCATTTCATTTCCGGGGAAGTCACTGTGACCCGGAATCCAGGAGATCCTCAGGTTCTTATTCATACCGCACTATCTGTAATATTCTTTTACATTCCTCGACACAAGCCTAGACTTAGTAATGTGCGCCTCAACAGATTTCCGCTGCTTTTGCCAGCGCATAAATCTCGGACTGACGGCATGGCGGAGCACAGTGAAATTGACAAGATCCTGGAGTGACCCACGCAGACGCTTTTACCGCTATTTCCAACGGAATCACGTGTATGATTACTTCCAGAGACTGCGTGGCCGTGATACGTGCCATTCTTTGAATTCTATTCATGGCGACCCTGTTGGTCGAATGCGTGCCACCACACCAGGGACCCATTAGTGAGAACAGGTCTAACTACCGTGATGTACAGCCAGTGGACTATCCTCGGGTCAAGGCCCCAGGTTTTCCCTACCATTTTCTGACAAGCTTAGTAAGCATTCGATGCCTTCTTGATCCTGTCGTCAATCGTGAGTTTCCAGCTCAGCCTAGGATGAAGATAGATACCTAAGCACTTCACACTGTGTGAGAGCGGGATGGTAACGCCATTCAAGCGTGGCAGCCTTTTCGGTCGGTTTTCTCCGGATTGATGCTGAGACCGCAATCACCAGCCCACCAATGCTCCAATGATTTGAGTCCAACTTCGAGTAGATCGCGCAGCGTGTCCAGGAACTTGCCTCTCACGATATCATCTGCGTAGGCAACTGATAATCGTTCGTCCTTCCCGTCCCTGGAGTGGGGTGGATATTTCGCGCTTGACAGTCGATGGCTGGCCTTGACCACATCTTTCCCGCGATCGCCCTGGAAGAGAATTGAGTCCCGGCGACCTAGTTTCAACCAGGCTTCCCATGACCGGCGAAATGAACGCAGTCTCAACCCTCAAAAAAGGCCACACGTGAAGGTCATCTTGCTCAAGAAGTAGGTGAAGCTTCTCGCTTTTATTGTTTACTCGTTCGAAAATCTTCGCAAATAGACTTTCTCGAAATTCTCGATTACACTTAGCGCGGCGAACTGGCCAAGAAGATTGACGGCTACCGAATTCAATTACATTGAATCGATGACAGGTAAATTTGTCTAAACAATCAGGTAAATAAAATTTTACGAGGTGCTTACGGCCCGGCGATGGGCTTGTTGTTTCTTCGTCTTCGGTATTTCGGGTGGTGCTTCGAACGAATTATTAGACCACTTCCTCCAAGCTATGGACCGCCGCGCGGTCACCCCCCGTCTATCGCTCCGCATCTTACCGCATCGCACAAATCTTAAAACACGGTGAGATTTACCTGAACATTTTTTCTTTTTTTTTTTGATGGCCTAAGTACACTAAAGTGCGAGAAGATGAAGAAAGACACCTGAAGATACCGCGCGCGCGCGCTTGCGCCAAAAAACCCCAAAAAACAACAACAACGACAGTGAGGAGAAGACATCAACCAAGGTATTTGTCGTCCGCGCTCAGGTAAAATCTGGCGCTTCTTCGGCGGCGATGAAGAAGAGACGAAGGAGGACCGAGCGGACTAAGAAAAAAAAAAAAAAAACGCGCCAATGTGAGATATTCGAAATCGGTCAGGTGGGAGTTGGATTGGAGTCTTTCTGGCGCGCCAGGTATTTAAAGAAACGGTCCGTCTTGGATTTTGCATAGTCAACCAGTACCGGGAAGAGGAATCACCCGCAGGAAATTATCTCACGCTTTGGAAAATCTATCAGTAAGCAGAAAGATGCGTGCATTTTTGGTAAGGACACCCTGGGGTGGCGGCGAGGGCGTACCTGTCCGAATTTAACGGTTTTTTTTGGTCCTGAAACAGATTTTATCGGTGGTCGCGCTCGCTCAAGGACGTCCGGAAGCTGGCTACAATTACAGTCCAGGATTTGGCGGTGGCGGTGGTGGCGGCGGAATTGGATTGCAAACGCTTGGAGGCGGTGGCTTCCAAACACAAGGAGCTGCTGGCTTCCAAACGCAGGTTGGTGGTGGAGGCGGCGGCGGCTATCAGCAATCTGGTGGTGGATCGTATACTTCGTCGGGATCGTTTGGCGGCGGAAGCAGCGGTTTCGGAAGTTCCGGATTTGGCGGTGCTGTTGGTTCCGGTAATTTCGCTGGCGGAATTAGCGGCGGCGGTCTAAGCGGCGGTGGAATTAGCGGTGGCGGTGTAGGCGGCGGTTTTCAACAAGGTGGCTTTTCGGGCGGTCAAGGATTTGCTACTGCTCAAGGCTTCGGCGGATCAAGCTCGAACTTTGTTTCGTCAGGTAATTTCTTTTCTCTGACTAAATTTCGAGTTTTAAGAGGCTTGCATTCGGATAATAACGAAATTCTACCGATAAACTTTTTGGCATTAATCTCTGCCGCCTTGCAACGGCGAATAGATACACCCTGTAATCAGGGCAAAAAGAAAAACAAGCATATTTCTTTTGTTTTGGGTAGATTAAGGTTCCATATCCAAAAGAGACGAGTGCCTAATATAGATTTCCTTTCCGAACTTCTCAGGTCCGGCCCTAGTACAGAAGCACATCTACGTTCACGTTCCACCACCAGAGCCCGAGGAGTTCCACGCTCAACGTCAAGTTTCGGTTGGAGTCGCCCAGAAGCACTACAAAATCATCTTTATCAAGGCCCCATCGGCTCCGTCACCGTCCCAACAGCAAATTGCCTTGGCCGCCCAAAATCAAGAGAAGACTATCGTCTACGTACTGGTCAAGAAACCGGACGAAATTGGAGACATTTCGCTGCCTTCGATCGCTCCGACGCAGCCCAGCAAACCGGAAGTTTACTTCATCAAGTACAAGACTCAGGTAGGATTTAGCATGGGCAAACCCCGTTTCAGTCCGTTCCGCTAACGTTTACTTTGTTTTTTCACCCCCCCCCCCCCCCTCGGCTCACCAGAAACAAGTAACCGGCGGTTCAGGAGCAATTGATGCTGGCGGAATTATTGGAACATCGGGCGGAGCTAGCCTAACCGGTCCCGGATTAGCAGCAAGTGGAGCGGGAATCGGACAAAATTTCATTGGTTCGGGCGGAATTAGTGGCGGCGGTATTATCGCAACCGGTTCGACCGGTTCAAGCAGCTTAACAGGTACGTTCAACCAAAAAAAAAATAGGGGGGATGAAAAGAAAACCACCATTTTAATCCTGCGACGAAAAACGGCACCGTTCCGTTCCCCCGGGAAAAAAAACGGCACCGTTCCGTTCCCCCGGGAAAAAAAACGGCACCGTTCCGTTCCCCCGGGAAAAAAAAAACGGCGACGTTCCAAAACCATTTTATTTTCCCGCCCAAATTTAAGCCAAAAGTCCGTTTCGAGCTGAAACTGGAACACAATCATCATCAATGGCGCGACAGCCCAAATCGGGCCATAGGGGCCCTGCTGGATACATTGTCTGAAGTCACCAAAATTCCACGAGCTGGAACACAATACATTGCCAGGAATAATGAAACGGACGCGCGCCCCGTTCCCATTCAGCGAAAACGAAACGCAGCGATAACAAACGAAATACGGAAATCAGAAAAGAAAACAAACCCCCCCGCCCCCTCTTTCCCCGATCGATTTATTACCCTGTGACCACAAGGCGGCAACTTTCACTAAATCCGCGGTTTGGCCATTTTTCAAAATGGGTTTTTATTATCGCATTAGCTCGGCACTCGAAGTCGCGCGCGCCTCTTGATTGATGACCGATGAAAGCCGCCGCCGCCGCCGCCGGTAACAAGCGGTCCATGGGTTGCGGTCACTCGAAAATCTCGCGGTAAGGGTGTGACGCAATGGGCGCACTCCACGCCGATTATTTAAACCGAAAAGAAAATTTCACTTTCCGCGGACAAATTGTTAATTCATTGTTTGTTTTTTTTTTTTTATTTTTCGCAGGTATTCCCTCCGCACAGTACGGACCGCCCGGTAAATCTGGACCGTATTAAAGATTTGTGTGCAAGGATCGAAACGAACGATAGCGATAAAGAAAGGAAACGGATGTAAGGAGAGAGGCTTTCACTGGTTTTCAAAGGGCAGTGTCACGCCTGCGGTCAGCGTTTAACGCTGACAAAGTGTTGAGATTATTTTCAAAGTTTTAGTTCTTGTTATCGTTTTTTTTTTTTTATATATGTTTATAAATTGTTTATTTTTTTATGTAGTTCATAAAGCAAATTTATACAAAAAAAAAAAAAAAAAAACAAAATGGACTTTTGGTTTCCGTCGTCGGTTGGCTTAAGGCTCGGCGCTCCGATTCCGCGAACAGATTTCGAAACGAAGAAGTTGGTAGAACTTGTCCCAGGATTTTGACAAGTGTTCATTTTAATTTCTGTGCTCCAGAAAGCAGTAGAGTTTTTGGTAGGACTTGTGGAGAACTCTCCAGAGTCGAGAACGCTCTAGTGTAGAGAACTGTCCAGTGTAGAGAACTCTCCTGGGTAGAGAAGTCTCCAGTGTAGAGAACTGTCCAGTGCTGAGAACTCTTCAGTGTAGAGAACTCTCCAGTGTCGAGAACTCTGTAGTGAAGAGAACTGTCCAGTGTAGAGAACTCTCCAGTGTAGAGAACTCTCCAGTGTAGAGAACTCTCTAGTGTAGAGAACTGTCCAGTGTAGAGAACTCTCCTGGGTAGAGAACTCTCCAGTGTAGAGAACTCTTCAGTGTAGAGAACTCTCTAGTGTAGAGAACTCTCCAGTGCTGAGAACTCTCCAGTGTAGAGAACTCTCCAGTGTAGAGAACTCTCCAGTGTAGAGAACTCTCCAGTGTAGAGAACTCTCCTGGGTAGAGAACTCTCCAGTGTATAGAACTCTCTAGTGTAGAGAACTCTTTAGTGTAGAGAACTCTCCAGTGTAGAGAACTCTCCAGTGTAGAGAACTCTCCAGTGTAGAGAACTCTCCAGTGTAGAGAACTCTCCAGTGTAGAGAACTCTTCAGTTTAGAGAACTCTCCAGTGTAGAGAACTCTCCAGTGTAGAGAACTCTCCAGTGTAGAGAACTCTCCAGTGTAGAGAACTCTCCAGTGTAGAGAACTCTCCAGTGTAGAGAACTCTCCAGTGTAGAGAACTCTTCAGTTTAGAGAACTCTCCAGTGTAGAGAACTCTCCAGTGTAGAGAACTCTCCAGTGTAGAGAACTCTCCAGTGTAGAGAACTCTTCAGTTTAGAGAACTCTCCTGGGTAGAGAACTCTCCAGTGTATAGAACTCTCTAGTGTAGAGAACTCTTTAGTGTAGAGAACTCTCCAGTGTAGAGAACTCTCCAGTGTAGAGAACTCTCCAGTGTAGAGAACTCTCCTGGGTAGAGAACTCTCCAGTGTATAGAACTCTCTAGTGTAGAGAACTCTTTAGTGTAGAGAACTCTCCAGTGTAGAGAACTCTCCAGTGTAGAGAACTCTCCAGTGTAGAGAACTCTCCAGTGTAGAGAACTCTCCAGTGTAGAGAACTCTTCAGTTTAGAGAACTCTCCAGTGTAGAGAACTCTCCAGTGTAGAGAACTCTCCAGTGTAGAGAACTCTCCAGTGTAGAGAACTCTCCAGTGTAGAGAACTCTCCAGTGTATAGAACTCTCTAGTGTAGAGAACTCTCCAGTGTAGAGAACTCTCCTGGGTAGAGAACTCTCCAGCGTAGAGAACTCTCCAGTGTAGAGAACTCTCCACAAGATGGATGGATGATTGGCAGGCCATGGGTGTGGGTCGTGGCACTTTGTCGTGCGACTTTGACAAGAGAGATTTTGGTGAAAAATGAAGTGTAGTATTGTGAAAGTTCATTCGCTTCTCTTATTAAACAAACTATTAGAAAGTAAACTCGCAACTTAAGTATCGACGGGTTTACTTCAGGATTATCGCACAAACCCCCCTACGTACCCCTCTAACTTCCTTCTAACGTCCGTCGTTATAGCTTAGGGGTCACCCTTTAATGCGATTGCACAGCTATAACGACATAGGTTGAGGATAAAATGGTTTGGTAGGGGATTTAGAGCGGTGAAACCGGAGGGAAGCGTCTAAAGTGTTGGTGGACGTTGTTTTTGAACCGCTGAAGGTCATACTTATCAGGGAATAGAGCGGCCGGCAATGCGTTCCACATTACTGTTATTCGGCGGGATAAAGGACTGCCTAAATTTCACTGTTCTCCACGAATGGGGTATACTCGTGGGCGCGTGAAGCTTGGCGAGTGTTACGGGGGGGGGGGGCGACTAAGAGTGGGCGAATAAGTTCTTTACTACATTTACCATGAAAATATCGGTAATAAATACTGAGTACTCCGACATTACGGCGATGCTCACGGGAGTCACTAGAAGCTGCAACGGCTTCGTCTCCAATTAGTCGGAGCGCATGTTTTTGAAAACGATTGAGCAAGGCTAAATGAGATTAAGGGGCCCCCAGCCCAGATATGCGAATTGTACTCGAGACGTGGTCTGATAAATGCCTGGTAGATTGTAGCTAAATCGGACGCTGAAAAGTATTTCTTACACTTCCGTAGAATTCCAAGGCGTTTAGAAGCATCTGTAGTGGTCCGGTGTAATGAACCAGCCACTAGCTAAATGAAAGAACGACCGAAGCTGGTCGAGAGTTGTAATTCAAAGAGAGATCTTTATTCACCTTTTTTGACTTAACTACCTTATCAGCTAACTTAACCTACCTTATCGACTATTGAGTGTGTTTCTGAATTCACAGAATTGTATCACCACACATCAATGGCGACATCATAGATGTGCTGGCTCCAGTTTAGGTGGCTGTTGATTTTTACACCAAGTAATTTTGAAGTCATCAGAAGAAGAAATTTGATCGCCACCAAAGGATATACTTGAGACCGACGTCGGAACATCACGTTTAAGGGATAAACGACAGGACAGTGTTTTGGAGGCATTGAACTCTACTCTATTTTTCTTGGCCCCAGTCCACGATGAGATTGAGGTCTGAGTTCAATGAGCCGAATAACTCAGTGCGTTGCAAGGCCACCGAAGTCGGACGTGCCTATGCAGCCGAGTCGAAATTAAAGACATTGTCCAATGTACTGTCATCTGCAAAACTATGGACTGGATTGAGAGTTGACGACAGAAGAGAAATAGGATGGGAGATAGAACTGAGCCCTGGGGTACGCCGGAATCAATTGGATAGAAGGATGAAGTTATTCCGTCTAAAACAACTCGTATTGAACGTTTGCAGAGAAAACTCTCAATCCCCCCCCCCCCCCCGCCCCGCCGGGTCTTGTATAGAAGTTCATCTGACTTGGCTTGGGTTGTAAGATGGCCACAGGTGCGCAGGTGGTTAGGCTCTTCCATCTGGAGTTAGCGGCCGCTGTCTGGAAGTGAGAGAGTATGGCCCTTTTTACAGCTCCTAAAGGAACGTCGACTAGTTTCGCAAGTGGACCGGGGAGAGCGGAGCCCTCCCCGGCTAATTTTCCGTTATGGTCTTGACTCCAGTATACCATCTTGATCAAAAAGTTCCCGAAATAACCACCGTGTGGTGCTTCTATTGCGCTCCGATTTAAGTTCTGTTTTTTTTTTTTTGTTAAGTTGGTACATCTGTTGTTGATATTCCCTCTAAATCTAAGCGTAATTGCTTGACATTTGCAAAAGTTACGTAGCCAAGAGTACCTACATCTATCTTTGTGTGTGTTGGCGATTTTTTTTTGCAATTTTAGAAATGAATTTAAATTTTGCAACAACAAACTTGTACTAAATTTCGCGTAAAAAAAAAAAAAAAACCGGATTTAATGGTGCGCGAACGTTGGAAATGTTGGAAAAGTGTTTCGGTAACGATTCTCTAAGGAAAACGCGTCGTTTACCACGAGAGGTTCAAAAGTGGTCAGTCAAATTTACAACGGTTTAGTGAATCATGACTGTTTTGTCCAGAAGGCCAGACAGTAAACAAAGAGTGCTATTTGGGCGTTATAAGACGTTTGCGTGAAGCAATTCGCCGCGAAAGAGACCGGAATTGTGGGGGCAGAAAACTCGTGAACCATGAGAACGCACCGTCGCACAGTGCCATCATTATTCGTGATTTTTTGACGAAAAAAACCAACAAATACCATCGCAACAGACGCACCGACTTCTTTCTGTTCAATCGAGTGGAAAAACGACTACAAGGAACGGCATTTCAGCAGCCGCGACGAAGTAATGGAAAAATCGCAGGGGGGGGGGGGGCACTGATGGTCATACCGAAAAACGAATATAAAAAATGTTTCGAAGATTGGATCAGGCGCCCGGCATAAGTGTGTTGCAGTCGCGATGGAGATTACCAGGTATACAAGTATGAAATCGGAATTTTTTTTATGAAAAATAGACGTCTATTCTACAAAAGTGTTACAACATATTTCATTCGAAGTATTGCCCATCGCAAGCTATACATTTTGCCCATCTCTCCGACAAGTTATGTACGCCAATGTATGCCACGCCAAAAAAAAAAAGAGTTGTTCTTTTGAGGCAAACCAGTCATCGAGCCATTTTCGGACATTTTCGTACGACGTGAAGCGCTGCTCACTTAGTGCGTGTCCAATCGATGCAAACAAGCGAAAATCAGAAGGAGCCAAGTCTGGTGAGTAAGTCGCATGCGGAAGTATTTCCCACTGACAAGCCTTAATCGTTTCCTTCGCCGGTCTTGTTGTGTGTGATGGTGCATTATCATGCAGCAAAATCACTTTTGTGTTGCCTCTTTCCATATTCTGGCTGGTTTTTCAAGCAAAGCTTGCTGCAGATCGATCATTTGTTGTCGGTAGCGTTCTGTATTAACGGTTTCGCCAGGTTTCAGCAGCTCGTAATAGATCACGCCCTTGTTCGGTGGGTGTCCACGTTCCTTGTTTCCGATGTCGAAATCACCACTTTTAAATTTTTTGAATCACTCAAAGCACTGTGATTTTCCAAGTGCATGATCCCCCTAAAGCTTCAACAAGCATTCGATGCGATTCTGCAGCCGTTTTTTTTTTTTTTTTTTTTTTTAAATGGTAACAGAAAATCAATGCTGTCCGCATATCGTCGTTCCCAGGCACAAAAGTTGACCTCGTCAAAACTACACTGTTGTATGAAACCGGTTTTTCTGGCTATTTTATATCTTTATCAGATATCCAAACAACAAAATGGCGTCCATGGTTCGGTTTGAAGCCTAGTACTGTGCTCCGAGCGAAACGAAATGAACTGTCAAAGTTCATATAAAAAAAAAAAAAAAAAAAATGGAATTTTCGTTGACATTTTCGTTGACATTTCACCGACGAAATATTCCGTTCGTTTTGCAGTACTGTGTTCGGGGACGGAATGGACATTTGCCGTAGTCACTAATAGATGGCGCTCGTGGCGATTTCGTTTCGTTTTTAATGGTACCGGAGGCTTTTTGACAAGCGAAATAATTGATAACTGAAAATTTTCAATAGTTTGCTGTCAATTCAGTGAGTTTGTGCTCGGGAAATTTCGTGTCAGCAATATTTTGTTGTGTCATGTGCCGGAATAGTAATTACTTGATATTTTTTTAATATTTTCAAATTTCGCGCGTGTTTTTATCAATGACATCTAGTAGCGAACGGTGCAGAATATTTCACTCCGCTTCGAAGGTGACTTTTTCGTTCGTGTTCGTTTCGCTGAACACAGTACTAGGCTTTACTACTTTGACAGCTAGAGCCATCTATGAGTGAATTCCGGTTTCATAATTGTATACCTGGTACTTTGAAGGGGCACAATGCAGATTTAGATGAATAAACTTGTATTTTTAATTTTCTCAATAAATTCCGGAAACATTTTGATCAAGGTGGTAAATCTATTGACAACATGAAAAGCTCAAGGAGGGCCCATAACAAACTTAAATCGAAAAGTAAACAAACCACCTGTATGCAGACGATATAGCTTTAATGCCCTAAGAGGGTGTGAAAGGTGTTGAACACGTTTTCACGAATTCCGGAACGAACCTCCCTACAGGAGGCCGAGACCTTTGGGAGGTCTCTCAGCTTTCTTATCAGGTACCAGAACGCCTTCACGCCTTACTTAAGTAACATTAGATTTACATTTCACTTTACCTGGTCGCCGGCGTTTTTATTATGTCTTTCGGTCGAATGTTTCGTCACGCGGTTCTGCTTTTAAATTAAAATTTCTGTTATTATTATTTAAACGAAATCGGGGGGCTATTAAGTTCGGGGAGTAATAAAATTTTGCAAGAACATCTCAAGCTAAAAAAAAAAAACCTTAACATTTGTTTTGTTGCGCGCACATGTGTTACCTGAAACGTGTGCACACACTCGACCCCCATAAAATGGCCTCAGCGCAGATGTTGTTGGGGCGTTTTTCTTTATTCTTTCTTCGTTTAATGTTCTAAGACATCTTATCGGTTTTCGTTCCGGACTGGGTCAAAAATTTCATCGCATAATACCCAAGCGGTAAGGCGGCAAAAAACTAAAGGTGCGGGGGTGTCGAGGTTGCGGTCGTAAAGAGTTACATTTGCACGGTTCTTTTTTTTTCGACAAACCATTCTTCTAATTTTGATCCAATTTTTTTTGTTGGACTTTTGAGCGGCTGTTGAGCTCCGCTTTGGCGGTAAAAATCGAAAACCGAAAAAAAATTCCAAGGATATGTAAGCCCCTTAGCTTCCCTTAGGTAATTTTTTTAAAATCAATTCCGCCCCCGCCCCCGCCCCTTCCACCCATTGTTTGATTTTAAGCGATCACCTAAATTGAAGATGTGTTTAAAGGAGGCCAAGGTCCGATTTGGACTGTAGCGCCATCGTAAGTAAGTTAAGGTAGGCGGCTTGCGGATTCTAGTTCGCCTTAGCGAACGCGTATGAACTAGTTCCCGATTGCTCGTGAACTAGTTCTTCGTGAACTAGTTCCCGATTCCTCGTGAACTAATTCCCGATTCCTCGTGAACTAGTTCCCGACTAGTCGTGAACTAGTTCCCGAGTCCTCGTGAACTAGTTCCCGATTCCTCGTGAACTAGTTCCCGATTCCTCGTGAACTAGTTCCCGATTCCTCGTGAACTAGTTCCCGACTCCTCGTGAACTAGTTCCCGATTGCTCGTGAACTAGTTCTTCGTGAACTAGTTCCCGATTCCTCGTGGACTAATTCCCGATTCCTCGTGAACTAGTTCCCGACTAGTCGTGAACTAGTTCCCGAGTCCTCGTGAACTAGTTCCCGATTCCTCGTGAACTAGTTCCCGATTCCTCGTGAACTAGTTCCTGACTCCTCGTGAACTAGTTCTCGATTCCTCGTGAACTAGTTCCCGATTCCTCGTGAACTAGTTCCCGACTCCTCGTGAACTAGTTCCCGATTCCTCGTGAACTAGTTCCTGACTCCTCGTGAACTAGTTCTCGATTCCTCGTGAACTAGTTCCCGATTCCTCGTGAACTAGTTCCCGATTCCTCGTGAACTAGTTCCTGAGTCCTCGTGAACTAGTTCCCGATTCCTCGTGAACTAGTTCCCGATTCCTCGTGAACTAGTTCCCGATTTCTCGTGAACTACTTCCCGATTCCTCGTGAACTAGTTCCCGATTCCTCGTGAACTACTTCCCGATTCCTCGTGAACTAGTTCCTGAGTCCTCGTGAACTAGTTCCTCGTGAACTAGTTCCCGATTCCTCCTGAACTACTTCCCGATTCCTCGTGAACTAGTTCGTTCTTGTAGTTCGCAGTTCGCGTGAAAGAAATGATGAATGGTGTAGGGAAATGTGTGATAACCTTAAAAAAAAAAACAGGTCATAGCGAACGAAGTGTAGTTCCTTTTTTAAAGGACACAATTCGCAAGACTGAATGTGATAACCTAAAAGAAAAATGGAGAGGAGGGGGGGGGGGGGGTCCTCGCTTCCCTCGCGAACTGAACTAGTTCCTCTTATAGTTCCCAGTTCGCGCGAGTGAAATGATAACTATGTTACGAAACTTCTTCTTCCTACAAACGAACTAGGACCCCGGAATTCACTGCGAACTAGTTCGTTAATATTGCACTTTTATGGGAACGCTCTTCCGAACTAGTTCGTTCACACACGAACTACACAAGCCTAGGGCTACTTACTTACGCAAGACTGTCTCGTTGTTTATCTAATGATCCCTACACAAGCCTAGTTTAAGGTCGTGACCGAGACATTAAGAGAATTAAGTTCAGTGACTTACTGAACGACAAAAAAGTTCGGGTAGAAACTGGGAATTCGAGTGTGTAATGGCCTGAATGCTCAAGACTAGCCTTTCAGTGTGTCTTCCCCCCCCCCCCCCCTCCATTCCAAACAACAACAACAACTGAACGACTGGTCAGAGAAAAGTATAGTAGTTCAGTTGAACTGCAGGTGAAGTAGTTCACTAAAACGAGCTGCAAGCAGCCCTTAACAAATAGATAAAATACTAATAAAAATTGAACTCACCAGTTTCCATTTCAGGCCGCTGCTCTGCACTCGTTCCACTGAATGAAAGTTTCGCCGCTTTTCTGATTTTATATTAATTATTTTATTATTTTTTTTTAATTTTTCACTATTTCACACACAATTTATTTTCTATATAAAATTTTTTTTTTTTTCTTCTTTCAAGTAGAGTTTTTCACTATTTAATTTTCATGGAGTTATTGGACGAAGGAGAATTTTACCGGGGGGGGGGGGGGGGGGGGTCACACTGCTTTATTATGGGGTAAACCATAAACAAAAGTTTTATGCTCTATTAAGGGGTGATTTAAGGGGCGTTTAGGGAGGTTTATTGGCAGCACACACTTCACTTTTGTTTAGCGATAAGGAAACACTTTCACTTTTTCAGATGGACTGGATTTAAGGGACTTTGGGGCACACTTTTAAAAGGCATACTAACAGGCCTATTCAGCAATAGAGTCACAAGTCACAAGTCACAAAGTAGGTGAAGAGTCACAATTTTGTATTAATTGTGACTTTCCATCTTCTACTTGTGACTTGTGACTCTGTTGCTGAATAGGCCTCTGATAGTCTAGCCCCGCTACACTTTCCTTTTTATTTCTTTTTTTGTGAAAAATAGCACAACCGTATTCCGAAAAGCCCGACCGATCCGAACAGTTTGATATTCCGGACGGAGTTCAGTGTATGTCACCCGGCGCACAAGATCTCAACATCACAACTGAGAACTCCGCCAAACTGTGTTGAATGAGCGCTCGCGGCCGGCAAACACGTGCTTAATGCGACGCGACGCGATATTTCGAAACGAGGACGAGAATGAAGAAAAGGGGGGGGGGGGGTAGATGCGAATTTCTAATGTCTGGTCATTCCTTTTGCCCGCAATCTGAATCGGTTCACTCTTACAGTTCTATTGCGAAGCTGAATCAACATCGACTTGACCACTGGCCAGGCATCCATCGACCAAGTCATTGCTTCTGTCTCTAGATGATTCGAGGCCCCCGCAATCAGATTGCGATTGATTGCTAATCGATAAGGAACGCATTGGTACGCAACAGGATTGAAGACGCCGCACTCGCCCGTGGGGTGCACACAAGTCGCCTGGCTCGGAGGCAAATTTCAAAGGGGGGGGGGGGGGGGGACCCTTTCTAACTCACCCAAAACATGAAATTACAGATACCTAGCGAGCAAGCGAGAGCTAGACAGTCTGTTGCGCTCCTGAAACGTACCGCGACTCATCCATACACAGTCAGAAGAAAAGGAGAACGGTCCCTGCCTAACGGTTTTCAAGTGCTAAACGTTTCCCGAACCGAGTTTCTTTACAACGTTCCCCAAACTCATCGCAAAACCCAAACGGCCGCCGCCACTACGCGACAATCTGGGTTTTACAAAATTCCGCGCCCCAACCTATCGGCCTTTTACTTGGCCCCATCCGTTCAACGTAGGCCGTCCGCATACGGGATTGAATCCTCTTCAGGTTGAGAAACACTGATATTTACTATACAGCGTTCTCAAACCACCTGTCGTCGGCCTCTTATTCGACCCCATCCGTTCAACGTAGGCCGTCCGCATACGGGAGCCAATTCCTTTTTTTACTGCTTCCGGTCTCTTTATGGACCCTGCTTCAGTTAGTGAAAAACTTACATCTACGTAGGCTGCCTTTTATGTTTCGGGATTTGGCAGCCCTGGTGGTGCAATCTGGTAACTGACAGCTCTATCGTAAAGTTGGACATTTTTGAGGTTATGCGTACTCAGAACGTTTTGACATACGAGCGCTATTTGTGCTGTTTGCAGTAAGTTAAAAGATTTATCTCAGCTCAAAAATGGAATTAAATCGTGAACATTTTCGTGCGATTATTTTTTACAACTTTCGACGTGGATTAACTCAGCAACTTAATTCAATTTTGGGCGATGAAGCTCCATCAGGGACCAGTGTTTATCGATGGAATGGTGAATTCAATCGTGGTCGTAGTTCACTTCAAGACGAATTTCGTGAAGGTCGTCGAAAATCAGTTGTTGTTCCGGAAACCATTGATGCTGTGCGCAAACTGATATTGGAAGATCGTCACGTGACCTATCGTGAGATTGAGACAACCTTAGGCATTAGTGGGACCAGCATACATTCAATATTGCATGATCATTTGATTGTCAAAAAAATTTGTTCGCCTTGGATCCCGGATAATTTGACAAAAGCTCAAAAAGATGCTCGTGTCAATTGGTCCAAAGAAATGCTCAAAAACTTCGATTTGATGAGTCATCCACCGTATAGTCCTGACTTGGCACCGAATGACTTCTTTTTATTCCCGTACGTAAAAAACAAACTGACAGGTCAACGTTTTTCGACACCTGAAGAAGCGGTTGCCGCATTCAGAATGCATGTTTTGGAGATATCTCAATCAGAGTGGCAAAAGTGCTTCGACAATTGGTTCAAACGCATGCAAAAGTGTAAGTGATTTTCATGTGGAATATTTTGAAAAACAATAACGTGGTTTTCGATGATTAATATTTGTTTTTCTTCTCTAATCTCGAAATATAAAAGGCAACGTACGTATGTACAAAACGATTGCCTTAAGGGCCAAAATCGGCAACAAATCCCCACTTTACTTCGAGCCCCAGAGTTCGCTTGGTAATTCGCTACAGTCTGGTCGAATTCGCCGGGGCCTAAAAACAATGCGTATTTGCAAAAAGGGTGTGGAATTCTCGGAAAATCTTTATTTGCTATGACTGTAGCGCCATTATATAAAATAAATCAAACGTGAACGCGAAAACGCGGCTAAGGAAATTTTGACTGACCAGTTCTTCTCCAACTGGTCACCAACCAGTTCTTGTCCAACTTTTATTTTATTATTTTTTTTTGTATTCCTACGCGGCGACGAATAAACATATTTAGACAGACGGATTTTGTTAACGCCTTTTTAAATGAACTTTCCTTTCATTTTCACTTTTATTTTATTATTTTATTATTAATTATTTATTAGCATTTTTTCGATTAAAAACTCTGCAAGGGTACCCCCTTGGGAATTTCGCGCATTTTTCGGGAACAAATCAATTTTCTGGGAAACCATTTTCGCGAATAGTCACAAATTACACATCAAATTAAAGGTGAGACTGTCAGCTACTCAAAAAATCAAACAGAATGAAAATCGGGTCAAAAATGAGGCGGTGCTGGTCGAAACTGTGGAGCGCCACAACTCCAAAATGCGATCTTTTTCGATTAAAAACTCCCCAAGGGTACCCCCTTGAGAATTTCGCGCATTTTTCGGGAACAAATCAATTTTCTGGGAAACCATTTTCGCAAATAGTCACAAATTACACATCAAATTAAAGGTGAGACTGTCAGCTACTCAAAAAATCAAACAGAATGAAAATCGGGTCAAAAATGAGGCGGTGCTGGTCGAAACTGTGGAGCGCCACAACTCCAAAATGCGATCTTTTTCGATTAAAAACTCCCCAAGGGTACCCCCTTGAGAATTTCGCGCATTTTTCGGGAACAAATCAATTTTCTGGGAAACCATTTTCGCGAATAGTCACAAATTACACATCAAATTAAAGGTGAGACTGTCAGCTACTCAAAAAATCAAACAGAATGAAAATCGGGTCAAAAATGAGGCGGTGCTGGTCGAAACTGTGGAGCGCCACAACTCCAAAATGCGATCTTTTTCGATTAAAAACTCCCCAAGGGTACCCCCTTGAGAATTTCGCGCATTTTTCGGGAACAAATCAATTTTCTGGGAAACCATTTTCGCAAATAGTCACAAATTACACATCAAATTAAAGGTGAGACTGTCAGCTACTCAAAAAATCAAACAGAATGAAAATCGGGTCAAAAATGAGGCGGTGCTGGTCGAAACTGTGGAGCGCCACAACTCCAAAATGCGATCTTTTTCGATTAAAAACTCCCCAAGGGTACCCCCTTGAGAATTTCGCGCATTTTTCGGGAACAAATCAATTTTCTGGGAAACCATTTTCGCGAATAGTCACAAATTACACATCAAATTAAAGGTGAGACTGTCAGCTACTCAAAAAATCAAACAGAATGAAAATCGGGTCAAAAATGAGGCGGTGCTGGTCGAAACTGTGGAGCGCCACAACTCCAAAATTCGATCTTTTTCGATTAAAAACTCCCCAAGGGTACCCCCTTGGGAATTTCGCGCATTTTTCGGGAACAAATCAATTTTCTGGGAAACCATTTTCGCGAATAGTCACAAATTACACATCAAATTAAAGGTGAGACTGTCAGCTACTCAATAAATCAAACAGAATGAAAATCGGGTCAAAAATGAGGCGGTGCTGGTCGAAACTGTGGAGCGCCACAACTCCAAAATTCGATCTTTTTCGATTAAAAACTCCCCAAGGGTACCCCCTTGGGAATTTCGCGCATTTTTCGGGAACAAATCAATTTTCTGGGAAACCATTTTCGCGAATAGTCACAAATTACACATCAAATTAAAGGTGAGACTGTCAGCTACTCAAAAAATCAAACAGAATGAAAATCGGGTCAAAAATGAGGCGGTGCTGGTCGAAACTGTGGAGCGCCACAACTCCAAAATTCGATCTTTTTCGATTAAAAACTCCCCAAGGGTACCCCCTTGGGAATTTCGCGCATTTTTCGGGAACAAATCAATTTTCTGGGAAACCATTTTCGCGAATAGTCACAAATTACACATCAAATTAAAGGTGAGACTGTCAGCTACTCAATAAATCAAACAGAATGAAAATCGGGTCAAAAATGAGGCGGTGCTGGTCGAAACTGTGGAGCGCCACAACTCCAAAATTCGATCTTTTTCGATTAAAAACTCCCCAAGGGTACCCCCTTGGGAATTTCGCGCATTTTTCGGGAACAAATCAATTTTCTGGGAAACCATTTTCGCGAATAGTCACAAATTACACATCAAATTAAAGGTGAGACTGTCAGCTACTCAAAAAATCAAACAGAATGAAAATCGGGTCAAAAATGAGGCGGTGCTGGTCGAAACTGTGGAGCGCCACAACTCCAAAATTCGATCTTTTTCGATTAAAAACTCCCCAAGGGTACCCCCTTGGGAATTTCGCGCATTTTTCGGGAACAAATCAATTTTCTGGGAAACCATTTTCGCGAATAGTCACAAATTACACATCAAATTAAAGGTGAGACTGTCAGCTACTCAAAAAATCAAACAGAATGAAAATCGGGTCAAAAATGAGGCGGTGCTGGTCGAAACTGTGGAGCGCCACAACTCCAAAATTCGATCTTTTTCGATTAAAAACTCCCCAAGGGTACCCCCTTGGGAATTTCGCGCATTTTTCGGGAACAAATCAATTTTCTGGGAAACCATTTTCGCGAATAGTCACAAATTACACATCAAATTAAAGGTGAGACTGTCAGCTACTCAAAAAATCAAACAGAATGAAAATCGGGTCAAAAATGAGGCGGTGCTGGTCGAAACTGTGGAGCGCCACAACTCCAAAATTCGATCTTTTTCGATTAAAAACTCCCCAAGGGTACCCCCTTGGGAATTTCGCGCATTTTTCGGGAACAAATCAATTTTCTGGGAAACCATTTTCGCGAATAGTCACAAATTACACATCAAATTAAAGGTGAGACTGTCAGCTACTCAAAAAATCAAACAGAATGAAAATCGGGTCAAAAATGAGGCGGTGCTGGTCGAAACTGTGGAGCGCCACAACTCCAAAATTCGATCTTTTTCGATTAAAAACTCCCCAAGGGTACCCCCTTGGGAATTTCGCGCATTTTTCGGGAACAAATCAATTTTCTGGGAAACCATTTTCGCGAATAGTCACAAATTACACATCAAATTAAAGGTGAGACTGTCAGCTACTCAAAAAATCAAACAGAATGAAAATCGGGTCAAAAATGAGGCGGTGCTGGTCGAAACTGTGGAGCGCCACAACTCCAAAATTCGATCTTTTTCGATTAAAAACTCCCCAAGGGTACCCCCTTGGGAATTTCGCGCATTTTTCGGGAACAAATCAATTTTCTGGGAAACCATTTTCGCGAATAGTCACAAATTACACATCAAATTAAAGGTGAGACTGTCAGCTACTCAAAAAATCAAACAGAATGAAAATCGGGTCAAAAATGAGGCGGTGCTGGTCGAAACTGTGGAGCGCCACAACTCCAAAATTCGATCTTTTTCGATTAAAAACTCCCCAAGGGTACCCCCTTGGGAATTTCGCGCATTTTTCGGGAACAAATCAATTTTCTGGGAAACCATTTTCGCGAATAGTCACAAATTACACATCAAATTAAAGGTGAGACTGTCAGCTACTCAATAAATCAAACAGAATGAAAATCGGGTCAAAAATGAGGCGGTGCTGGTCGAAACTGTGGAGCGCCACAACTCCAAAATTCGATCTTTTTCGATTAAAAACTCCCCAAGGGGGTACCCAA
>OX421898.1:10340876-10407591 GCA_949128065.1 Beris chalybata
AATCGGAACACACAATTGATTGCATAGCGCGGCGCCCTCCAAGGGTTTTCCACGAATCCTTGCCAACGGGTTTTTTGTTTAAATTGAATGCATGCCGTGGTTGGAACCAACCAACCACCTTCACTCCTCGCCCCCACCCCCCACTACCACTTCCCCGATTAATTAGAAACTGCATCACAAGCATCCCCCCTTCCTCCCTCCCTCCACCAATTGGGACTGCATTATGCAGATTTTCAACTCATTGTCACGACCATGACAAAACTGAAGGATTGTCGTGGGGGGAGGGGGCGTGGTGGTGGAGTGGTGCCTGGCGGCGGACATATCACAATGCTTGCTCTAATCCTCTTCGTAAATCGAACAATGTGTTTCGATGGCACGGAATCCATCAGCAGCCGCCGGCAGCAGGATGAAAACATAACAGGATTAAATTTGATGGAGGAGGACACGCGAAGGACAGATGTAACTATGAGGGGGGGGGAAGGAGGGGGCGATGGAGTGCAACACGTTTTCAATAGCTCGATGAATTTCCCGGGCACAACAAAGTGCATTTCCTGGAATCATCCGTTTTTTTTCCGAACCTTGAACCTCGACTACGCCACCCCGCGCGACCAGTGCAGCACTACGCCCTCCCCCCCCCCACCCACGAAGCCAGTAGAGCAGAATTTTCCAAGTTATTTCAACGTTTTTTTTCCTTTCTTCATTTTCTTTTGATGAAAACCAACCTAATTATTTTTCTTCTAGGAAATTACGGGGGAGGGGGCGTCTTTAACCCAGACGGCCGCGCGCCCCAAGGCTCTCTCTGCACACAGAACAGCAACAACACAGCGCGGCGGCAAGGAGGCAAAAAATATAAAAATAGAAAATAAATTGAATTGCGGACTTACCACTATCATCTCAGATGTTTCGAGAACGAAGCACTCGCTGGGTCGTCGACAACTTCCGCCATTTCGCTTACCAAAACTGCAAGAAGAAAAAAGAACGGGGGAATTAGTTTCGGTGTGGACGTCAGCTTCCAGGAAAACTCAAGTTGAAGAAAATGGAAGCAGAAGTGAGGAAGTGGTGGGCGAAAATGTGGAGCTGGAACCGGAAAATCCGCTGAAAATAGTCACAAAATTCCAAAGAAAATGCTTTTCCAGAAAAACATATTCTCGGATTTTCATGATTCGCACACCGAGTACAGTTGAGACTGTCAGCTTCCAGGAAAACCCAAGATGAAGAAAATGGAAGCAGAAATGAGGAAGTGGTGGGCGAAAATGTGGAGCTGGAACCGGAAAATCCGCTGAAAATAGTCACAAAATTCCAAAGAAAATGCTTTTCCAGAAAAACATATTCTCGGATTTTCATGATTCGCACACCGAGTACAGGTGAGACTGTCAGCTTCCAGGAAAACCCAAGATGAAGAAAATGGAAGCAGAAATGAGGAAGTGGTGGGCGAAAATGTGGAGCTGGAACCGGAAAATCCGCTGAAAATAGTCACAAAATTCCAAAGAAAATGCTTTTCCAGAAAAACATATTCTCGGATTTTCATGATTCGCACACCGAGTACAGGTGAGACTGTCAGCTTCCAGGAAAACTCAAGATGAAGAAAATGGAAGCAGAAGTGAGGAAGTGGTGGGCGAAAATGTGGAGCTGGAACCGGAAAATAGTCACAAAATTCCAAAGAAAATGCTTTTCCAGAAAAACATATTCTCGGATTTTCATGATTCGCACACCGAGTACAGGTGAGACTGTCAGCTTCCAGGAAAACCCAAGATGAAGAAAATGGAAGCAGAAGTGAGGAAGTGGTGGGCGAAAATGTGGAGCTGGAACCGGAAAATCCGCTGAAAATAGTCACAAAATTCCAAAGAAAATGCTTTTCCAGAAAAACATATTCTCGGATTTTCATGATTCGCACACCGAGTACAGGTGAGACTGTCAGCTTCCAGGAAAACTCAAGATGAAGAAAATGGAAGCAGAAGTGAGGAAGTGGTGGGCGAAAATGTGGAGCTGGAACCGGAAAATAGTCACAAAATTCCAAAGAAAATGCTTTTCCAGAAAAACATATTCTCGGATTTTCATGATTCGCACACCGAGTACAGGTGAGACTGTCAGCTTCCAGGAAAACCCAAGATGAAGAAAATGGAAGCAGAAGTGAGGAAGTGGTGGGCGAAAATGTGGAGCTGGAACCGGAAAATCCGCTGAAAATAGTCACAAAATTCCAAAGAAAATGCTTTTCCAGAAAAACATATTCTCGGATTTTCATGATTCGCACACCGAGTACAGGTGAGACTGTCAGCTTCCAGGAAAACTCAAGATGAAGAAAATGGAAGCAGAAGTGAGGAAGTGGTGGGCGAAAATGTGGAGCTGGAACCGGAAAATAGTCACAAAATTCCAAAGAAAATGCTTTTCCAGAAAAACATATTCTCGGATTTTCATGATTCGCACACCGAGTACAGGTGAGACTGTCAGCTTCCAGGAAACCCAAGATGAAGAAAATGGAAGCAGAAGTGAGGAAGTGGTGGGCGAAAATGTGGAGCTGGAACCGGAAAATCCGCTGAAAATAGTCACAAAATTCCAAAGAAAATGCTTTTCCAGAAAAACATATTCTCGGATTTTCATGATTCGCACACCGAGTACAGGTGAGACTGTCAGCTTCCAGGAAAACTCAAGATGAAGAAAATGGAAGCAGAAGTGAGGAAGTGGTGGGCGAAAATGTGGAGCTGGAACCGGAAAATAGTCACAAAATTCCAAAGAAAATGCTTTTCCAGAAAAACATATTCTCGGATTTTCATGATTCGCACACCGAGTACAGGTGAGACTGTCAGCTTCCAGGAAAACCCAAGATGAAGAAAATGGAAGCAGAAGTGAGGAAGTGGTGGGCGAAAATGTGGAGCTGGAACCGGAAAATCCGCTGAAAATAGTCACAAAATTCCAAAGAAAATGCTTTTCCAGAAAAACATATTCTCGGATTTTCATGATTCGCACACCGAGTACAGGTGAGACTGTCAGCTTCCAGGAAAACCCAAGATGAAGAAAATGGAAGCAGAAGTGAGGAAGTGGTGGGCGAAAATGTGGAGCTGAACCGGAAAATCCGCTGAAAATAGTCACAAAATTCCAAAGAAAATGCTTTTCCAGAAAAACATATTCTCGGATTTTCATGATTCGCACACCGAGTACAGGTGAGACTGTCAGCTTCCAGGAAAACTCAAGATGAAGAAAATGGAAGCAGAAGTGAGGAAGTGGTGGGCGAAAATGTGGAGCTGGAACCGGAAAATAGTCACAAAATTCCAAAGAAAATGCTTTTCCAGAAAAACATATTCTCGGATTTTCATGATTCGCACACCGAGTACAGGTGAGACTGTCAGCTTCCAGGAAAACCCAAGATGAAGAAAATGGAAGCAGAAGTGAGGAAGTGGTGGGCGAAAATGTGGAGCTGGAACGGAAATCCGCTGAAAATAGTCACAAAATTCCAAAGAAAATGCTTTTCCAGAAAAACATATTCTCGGATTTTCATGATTCGCACACCGAGTACAGGTGAGACTGTCAGCTTCCAGGAAAACTCAAGATGAAGAAAATGGAAGCAGAAGTGAGGAAGTGGTGGGCGAAAATGTGGAGCTGGAACCGGAAAATAGTCACAAAATTCCAAAGAAAATGCTTTTCCAGAAAAACATATTCTCGGATTTTCATGATTCGCACACCGAGTACAGGTGAGACTGTCAGCTTCCAGGAAAACCCAAGATGAAGAAAATGGAAGCAGAAGTGAGGAAGTGGTGGGCGAAATGTGGAGCTGGAACCGGAAAATAGTCACAAAATTCCAAAGAAAATGCTTTTCCAGAAAAACATATTCTCGGATTTTCATGATTCGCACACCGAGTACAGGTGAGACTGTCAGCTTCCAGGAAAACCCAGAGATGAAGAAAATGGAAGCAGAAGTGAGGAAGTGGTGGGCGAAAATGTGGAGCTGGAACCGGAAAATCCGCTGAAAATAGTCACAAAATTCCAAAGAAAATGCTTTTCCAGAAAAACATATTCTCGGATTTTCATGATTCGCACACCGAGTACAGGTGAGACTGTCAGCTTCCAGGAAAACTCAAGATGAAGAAAATGGAAGCAGAAGTGAGGAAGTGGTGGGCGAAAATGTGGAGCTGGAACCGGAAAATAGTCACAAAATTCCAAAGAAAATGCTTTTCCAGAAAAACATATTCTCGGATTTTCATGATTCGCACACCGAGTACAGGTGAGACTGTCAGCTTCCAGGAAAACCCAAGATGAAGAAAATGGAAGCAGAAGTGAGGAAGTGGTGGGCGAAAATGTGGAGCTGGAACCGGAAAATCCGCTGAAATAGTCACAAAATTCCAAAGAAAATGCTTTTCCAGAAAAACATATTCTCGGATTTTCATGATTCGCACACCGAGTACAGGTGAGACTGTCAGCTTCCAGGAAAACTCAAGATGAAGAAAATGGAAGCAGAAGTGAGGAAGTGGTGGGCGAAAATGTGGAGCTGGAACCGGAAAATAGTCACAAAATTCCAAAGAAAATGCTTTTCCAGAAAAACATATTCTCGGATTTTCATGATTCGCACACCGAGTACAGGTGAGACTGTCAGCTTCCAGGAAAACCCAAGATGAAGAAAATGGAAGCAGAAGTGAGGAAGTGGTGGGCGAAAATGTGGAGCTGGAACCGGAAAATCCGCTGAAAATAGTCACAAAATTCCAAAGAAAATGCTTTTCCAGAAAAACATATTCTCGGATTTTCATGATTCGCACACCGAGTACAGGTGAGACTGTCAGCTTCCAGGAAAACTCAAGATGAAGAAAATGGAAGCAGAAGTGAGGAAGTGGTGGGCGAAAATGTGGAGCTGGAACCGGAAAATAGTCACAAAATTCCAAAGAAAATGCTTTTCCAGAAAAACATATTCTCGGATTTTCATGATTCGCACACCGAGTACAGGTGAGACTGTCAGCTTCCAGGAAAACCCAAGATGAAGAAAATGGAAGCAGAAGTGAGGAAGTGGTGGGCGAAAATGTGGAGCTGGAACCGGAAAATCCGCTGAAAATAGTCACAAAATTCCAAAGAAAATGCTTTTCCAGAAAAACATATTCTCGGATTTTCATGATTCGCACACCGAGTACAGGTGAGACTGTCAGCTTCCAGGAAAACTCAAGATGAAGAAAATGGAAGCAGAAGTGAGGAAGTGGTGGGCGAAAATGTGGAGCTGGAACCGGAAAATAGTCACAAAATTCCAAAGAAAATGCTTTTCCAGAAAAACATATTCTCGGATTTTCATGATTCGCACACCGAGTACAGGTGAGACTGTCAGCTTCCAGGAAAACCCAAGATGAAGAAAATGGAAGCAGAAGTGAGGAAGTGGTGGGCGAAAATGTGGAGCTGGAACCGGAAAATCCGCTGAAAATAGTCACAAAATTCCAAAGAAAATGCTTTTCCAGAAAAACATATTCTCGGATTTTCATGATTCGCACACCGAGTACAGGTGAGACTGTCAGCTTCCAGGAAAACTCAAGATGAAGAAAATGGAAGCAGAAGTGAGGAAGTGGTGGGCGAAAATGTGGAGCTGGAACCGGAAAATAGTCACAAAATTCCAAAGAAAATGCTTTTCCAGAAAAACATATTCTCGGATTTTCATGATTCGCACACCGAGTACAGGTGAGACTGTCAGCTTCCAGGAAAACCCAAGATGAAGAAAATGGAAGCAGAAGTGAGGAAGTGGTGGGCGAAAATGTGGAGCTGGAACCGGAAAATAGTCACAAAATTCCAAAGAAAATGCTTTTCCAGAAAAACATATTCTCGGATTTTCATGATTCGCACACCGAGTACAGGTGAGACTGTCAGCTTCCAGGAAAACCCAAGATGAAGAAAATGGAAGCAGAAGTGAGGAAGTGGTGGGCGAAAATGTGGAGCTGGAACCGGAAAATCCGCTGAAAATAGTCACAAAATTCCAAAGAAAATGCTTTTCCAGAAAAACATATTCTCGGATTTTCATGATTCGCACACCGAGTACAGGTGAGACTGTCAGCTTCCAGGAAAACTCAAGATGAAGAAAATGGAAGCAGAAGTGAGGAAGTGGTGGGCGAAAATGTGGAGCTGGAACCGGAAAATAGTCACAAAATTCCAAAGAAAATGCTTTTCCAGAAAAACATATTCTCGGATTTTCATGATTCGCACACCGAGTACAGGTGAGACTGTCAGCTTCCAGGAAAACCCAAGATGAAGAAAATGGAAGCAGAAGTGAGGAAGTGGTGGGCGAAAATGTGGAGCTGGAACCGGAAAATCCGCTGAAAATAGTCACAAAATTCCAAAGAAAATGCTTTTCCAGAAAAACATATTCTCGGATTTTCATGATTCGCACACCGAGTACAGGTGAGACTGTCAGCTTCCAGGAAAACTCAAGATGAAGAAAATGGAAGCAGAAGTGAGGAAGTGGTGGGCGAAAATGTGGAGCTGGAACCGGAAAATAGTCACAAAATTCCAAAGAAAATGCTTTTCCAGAAAAACATATTCTCGGATTTTCATGATTCGCACACCGAGTACAGGTGAGACTGTCAGCTTCCAGGAAAACCCAAGATGAAGAAAATGGAAGCAGAAGTGAGGAAGTGGTGGGCGAAAATGTGGAGCTGGAACCGGAAAATAGTCACAAAATTCCAAAGAAAATGCTTTTCCAGAAAAACATATTCTCGGATTTTCATGATTCGCACACCGAGTACAGGTGAGACTGTCAGCTTCCAGGAAAACCCAAGATGAAGAAAATGGAAGCAGAAGTGAGGAAGTGGTGGGCGAAAATGTGGAGCTGGAACCGGAAAATCCGCTGAAAATAGTCACAAAATTCCAAAGAAAATGCTTTTCCAGAAAAACATATTCTCGGATTTTCATGATTCGCACACCGAGTACAGGTGAGACTGTCAGCTTCCAGGAAAACTCAAGATGAAGAAAATGGAAGCAGAAGTGAGGAAGTGGTGGGCGAAAATGTGGAGCTGGAACCGGAAAATAGTCACAAAATTCCAAAGAAAATGCTTTTCCAGAAAAACATATTCTCGGATTTTCATGATTCGCACACCGAGTACAGGTGAGACTGTCAGCTTCCAGGAAAACCCAAGATGAAGAAAATGGAAGCAGAAGTGAGGAAGTGGTGGGCGAAAATGTGGAGCTGGAACCGGAAAATCCGCTGAAAATAGTCACAAAATTCCAAAGAAAATGCTTTTCCAGAAAAACATATTCTCGGATTTTCATGATTCGCACACCGAGTACAGGTGAGACTGTCAGCTTCCAGGAAAACTCAAGATGAAGAAAATGGAAGCAGAAGTGAGGAAGTGGTGGGCGAAAATGTGGAGCTGGAACCGGAAAATAGTCACAAAATTCCAAAGAAAATGCTTTTCCAGAAAAACATATTCTCGGATTTTCATGATTCGCACACCGAGTACAGGTGAGACTGTCAGCTTCCAGGAAAACCCAAGATGAAGAAAATGGAAGCAGAAGTGAGGAAGTGGTGGGCGAAAATGTGGAGCTGGAACCGGAAAATCCGCTGAAAATAGTCACAAAATTCCAAAGAAAATGCTTTTCCAGAAAAACATATTCTCGGATTTTCATGATTCGCACACCGAGTACAGGTGAGACTGTCAGCTTCCAGGAAAACTCAAGATGAAGAAAATGGAAGCAGAAGTGAGGAAGTGGTGGGCGAAAATGTGGAGCTGGAACCGGAAAATAGTCACAAAATTCCAAAGAAAATGCTTTTCCAGAAAAACATATTCTCGGATTTTCATGATTCGCACACCGAGTACAGGTGAGACTGTCAGCTTCCAGGAAAACCCAAGATGAAGAAAATGGAAGCAGAAGTGAGGAAGTGGTGGGCGAAAATGTGGAGCTGGAACCGGAAAATAGTCACAAAATTCCAAAGAAAATGCTTTTCCAGAAAAACATATTCTCGGATTTTCATGATTCGCACACCGAGTACAGGTGAGACTGTCAGCTTCCAGGAAAACCCAAGATGAAGAAAATGGAAGCAGAAGTGAGGAAGTGGTGGGCGAAAATGTGGAGCTGGAACCGGAAAATCCGCTGAAAATAGTCACAAAATTCCAAAGAAAATGCTTTTCCAGAAAAACATATTCTCGGATTTTCATGATTCGCACACCGAGTACAGGTGAGACTGTCAGCTTCCAGGAAAACTCAAGATGAAGAAAATGGAAGCAGAAGTGAGGAAGTGGTGGGCGAAAATGTGGAGCTGGAACCGGAAAATAGTCACAAAATTCCAAAGAAAATGCTTTTCCAGAAAAACATATTCTCGGATTTTCATGATTCGCACACCGAGTACAGGTGAGACTGTCAGCTTCCAGGAAAACCCAAGATGAAGAAAATGGAAGCAGAAGTGAGGAAGTGGTGGGCGAAAATGTGGAGCTGGAACCGGAAAATCCGCTGAAAATAGTCACAAAATTCCAAAGAAAATGCTTTTCCAGAAAAACATATTCTCGGATTTTCATGATTCGCACACCGAGTACAGGTGAGACTGTCAGCTTCCAGGAAAACCCAAGATGAAGAAAATGGAAGCAGAAGTGAGGAAGTGGTGGGCGAAAATGTGGAGCTGGAACCGGAAAATCCGCTGAAAATAGTCACAAAATTCCAAAGAAAATGCTTTTCCAGAAAAACATATTCTCGGATTTTCATGATTCGCACACCGAGTACAGGTGAGACTGTCAGCTTCCAGGAAAACTCAAGATGAAGAAAATGGAAGCAGAAGTGAGGAAGTGGTGGGCGAAAATGTGGAGCTGGAACCGGAAAATAGTCACAAAATTCCAAAGAAAATGCTTTTCCAGAAAAACATATTCTCGGATTTTCATGATTCGCACACCGAGTACAGGTGAGACTGTCAGCTTCCAGGAAAACCCAAGATGAAGAAAATGGAAGCAGAAGTGAGGAAGTGGTGGGCGAAAATGTGGAGCTGGAACCGGAAAATCCGCTGAAAATAGTCACAAAATTCCAAAGAAAATGCTTTTCCAGAAAAACATATTCTCGGATTTTCATGATTCGCACACCGAGTACAGGTGAGACTGTCAGCTTCCAGGAAAACTCAAGATGAAGAAAATGGAAGCAGAAGTGAGGAAGTGGTGGGCGAAAATGTGGAGCTGGAACCGGAAAATCCGCTGAAAATAGTCACAAAATTCCAAAGAAAATGCTTTTCCAGAAAAACATATTCTCGGATTTTCATGATTCGCACACCGAGTACAGGTGAGACTGTCAGCTTCCAGGAAAACTCAAGATGAAGAAAATGGAAGCAGAAGTGAGGAAGTGGTGGGCGAAAATGTGGAGCTGGAACCGGAAAATCCGCTGAAAATAGTCACAAAATTCCAAAGAAAATGCTTTTCCAGAAAAACATATTCTCGGATTTTCATGATTCGCACACCGAGTACAGGTGAGACTGTCAGCTTCCAGGAAAACTCAAGATGAAGAAAATGGAAGCAGAAGTGAGGAAGTGGTGGGCGAAAATGTGGAGCTGGAACCGGAAAATCCGCTGAAAATAGTCACAAAATTCCAAAGAAAATGCTTTTCCAGAAAAACATATTCTCGGATTTTCATGATTCGCACACCGAGTACAGGTGAGACTGTCAGCTTCCAGGAAAACTCAAGATGAAGAAAATGGAAGCAGAAGTGAGGAAGTGGTGGGCGAAAATGTGGAGCTGGAACCGGAAAATCCGCTGAAAATAGTCACAAAATTCCAAAGAAAATGCTTTTCCAGAAAAACATATTCTCGGATTTTCATGATTCGCACACCGAGTACAGGTGAGACTGTCAGCTTCCAGGAAAACTCAAGATGAAGAAAATGGAAGCAGAAGTGAGGAAGTGGTGGGCGAAAATGTGGAGCTGGAACCGGAAAATAGTCACAAAATTCCAAAGAAAATGCTTTTCCAGAAAAACATATTCTCGGATTTTCATGATTCGCACACCGAGTACAGGTGAGACTGTCAGCTTCCAGGAAAACCCAAGATGAAGAAAATGGAAGCAGAAGTGAGGAAGTGGTGGGCGAAAATGTGGAGCTGGAACCGGAAAATCCGCTGAAAATAGTCACAAAATTCCAAAGAAAATGCTTTTCCAGAAAAACATATTCTCGGATTTTCATGATTCGCACACCGAGTACAGGTGAGACTGTCAGCTTCCAGGAAAACCCAAGATGAAGAAAATGGAAGCAGAAGTGAGGAAGTGGTGGGCGAAAATGTGGAGCTGGAACCGGAAAATCCGCTGAAAATAGTCACAAAATTCCAAAGAAAATGCTTTTCCAGAAAAACATATTCTCGGATTTTCATGATTCGCACACCGAGTACAGGTGAGACTGTCAGCTTCCAGGAAAACTCAAGATGAAGAAAATGGAAGCAGAAGTGAGGAAGTGGTGGGCGAAAATGTGGAGCTGGAACCGGAAAATCCGCTGAAAATAGTCACAAAATTCCAAAGAAAATGCTTTTCCAGAAAAACATATTCTCGGATTTTCATGATTCGCACACCGAGTACAGGTGAGACTGTCAGCTTCCAGGAAAACTCAAGATGAAGAAAATGGAAGCAGAAGTGAGGAAGTGGTGGGCGAAAATGTGGAGCTGGAACCGGAAAATAGTCACAAAATTCCAAAGAAAATGCTTTTCCAGAAAAACATATTCTCGGATTTTCATGATTCGCACACCGAGTACAGGTGAGACTGTCAGCTTCCAGGAAAACCCAAGATGAAGAAAATGGAAGCAGAAGTGAGGAAGTGGTGGGCGAAAATGTGGAGCTGGAACCGGAAAATCCGCTGAAAATAGTCACAAAATTCCAAAGAAAATGCTTTTCCAGAAAAACATATTCTCGGATTTTCATGATTCGCACACCGAGTACAGGTGAGACTGTCAGCTTCCAGGAAAACTCAAGATGAAGAAAATGGAAGCAGAAGTGAGGAAGTGGTGGGCGAAAATGTGGAGCTGGAACCGGAAAATCCGCTGAAAATAGTCACAAAATTCCAAAGAAAATGCTTTTCCAGAAAAACATATTCTCGGATTTTCATGATTCGCACACCGAGTACAGTTGAGACTGTCAGCTTCCAGGAAAACCCAAGATGAAGAAAATGGAAGCAGAAATGAGGAAGTGGTGGGCGAAAATGTGGAGCTGGAACCGGAAAATCCGCTGAAAATAGTCACAAAATTCCAAAGAAAATGCTTTTCCAGAAAAACATATTCTCGGATTTTCATGATTCGCACACCGAGTACAGGTGAGACTGTCAGCTTCCAGGAAAACTCAAGATGAAGAAAATGGAAGCAGAAGTGAGGAAGTGGTGGGCGAAAATGTGGAGCTGGAACCGGAAAATAGTCACAAAATTCCAAAGAAAATGCTTTTCCAGAAAAACATATTCTCGGATTTTCATGATTCGCACACCGAGTACAGGTGAGACTGTCAGCTTCCAGGAAAACCCAAGATGAAGAAAATGGAAGCAGAAGTGAGGAAGTGGTGGGCGAAAATGTGGAGCTGGAACCGGAAAATCCGCTGAAAATAGTCACAAAATTCCAAAGAAAATGCTTTTCCAGAAAAACATATTCTCGGATTTTCATGATTCGCACACCGAGTACAGGTGAGACTGTCAGCTTCCAGGAAAACTCAAGATGAAGAAAATGGAAGCAGAAGTGAGGAAGTGGTGGGCGAAAATGTGGAGCTGGAACCGGAAAATCCGCTGAAAATAGTCACAAAATTCCAAAGAAAATGCTTTTCCAGAAAAACATATTCTCGGATTTTCATGATTCGCACACCGAGTACAGGTGAGACTGTCAGCTTCCAGGAAAACTCAAGATGAAGAAAATGGAAGCAGAAGTGAGGAAGTGGTGGGCGAAAATGTGGAGCTGGAACCGGAAAATCCGCTGAAAATAGTCACAAAATTCCAAAGAAAATGCTTTTCCAGAAAAACATATTCTCGGATTTTCATGATTCGCACACCGAGTACAGGTGAGACTGTCAGCTTCCAGGAAAACTCAAGATGAAGAAAATGGAAGCAGAAGTGAGGAAGTGGTGGGCGAAAATGTGGAGCTGGAACCGGAAAATAGTCACAAAATTCCAAAGAAAATGCTTTTCCAGAAAAACATATTCTCGGATTTTCATGATTCGCACATCGAGTACAGGTGAGACTGTCAGCTTCCAGGAAAACCCAAGATGAAGAAAATGGAAGCAGAAGTGAGGAAGTGGTGGGCGAAAATGTGGAGCTGGAACCGGAAAATCCGCTGAAAATAGTCACAAAATTCCAAAGAAAATGCTTTTCCAGAAAAACATATTCTCGGATTTTCATGATTCGCACACCGAGTACAGGTGAGACTGTCAGCTTCCAGGAAAACTCAAGATGAAGAAAATGGAAGCAGAAGTGAGGAAGTGGTGGGCGAAAATGTGGAGCTGGAACCGGAAAATCCGCTGAAAATAGTCACAAAATTCCAAAGAAAATGCTTTTCCAGAAAAACATATTCTCGGATTTTCATGATTCGCACACCGAGTACAGGTGAGACTGTCAGCTTCCAGGAAAACTCAAGATGAAGAAAATGGAAGCAGAAGTGAGGAAGTGGTGGGCGAAAATGTGGAGCTGGAACCGGAAAATCCGCTGAAAATAGTCACAAAATTCCAAAGAAAATGCTTTTCCAGAAAAACATATTCTCGGATTTCATGATTCGCACACCGAGTACAGGTGAGACTGTCAGCTTCCAGGAAAACTCAAGATGAAGAAAATGGAAGCAGAAGTGAGGAAGTGGTGGGCGAAAATGTGGAGCTGGAACCGGAAAATCCGCTGAAAATAGTCACAAAATTCCAAAACACGCTGAATCACACCGGACACGACGGCGGCTGGTTGCATCGAGGGTGGTGTGCACAGCCAACGCGGCCGTTAAGTCCGAAAAGAAAGGTCTCCAGACACGGACGGGGAGCGGGGGGGGGGGGGGGGGGGGGGAGGGCGAGCGATAACACATCCAGCCGCCGCTCACGAAGGACACTTACATTTCAACTCACCTCGGAGAGTTTGGCGGCACAAGCGACGAATCCATCAAAACCTGATGAAACGAAGTGGCCGTGGCGTTGGCGGCGCCTTCAGCAAGCGATTTACCGCGACGTAATTGCCAGCCGCGCGATATCGCAGCCTGTTGATCGTCCTGAACGGAATGTCGACCGTAGTGATGGGGATGAGGGTGGTCGTGCTGGTGATACTGTTGCGACGAAACGGCCGACAGTTTACGCAATCGTCCGGCATCGATTGAGGTGTGCTTGCGATTGCGACGAAAGCGATTCGGATGGCATTCGCCGCGTGTCGAATGGAACGAATTCCAGCGTTTCATTGCTTCGGCATTGGCCGACGTTTTGTCGGTGTCGTCGTGGCCGCCTTCTAAGGCTACGCTGCTTCGGCTGCTCGCGGCACTGCACGAGCTTGAGCTTCGCTTTGACGACTTCTTCTTGATGCAACCGGCGGTTTTGCCGCCGCCACCGTCGCGGATTGAGCCGACCGTTTTCGAGTCGTTGTCGTCGTCGTCGGGATTTGTCGTCTGTTGGTGGTGGCTGTGACCGCCGTCGCTGTGACCGTCGTCGCTGTGACCCGGCGTAAAAGTAACCACAGCGCTCGATAGTATCGCCGACGACCACCTGTTGCCGAAACAACTAAACTGCGACGTCGGAACGATCGACGAAGTTGTCGAGACCGGCGACAACGACGACTGCTGCTGCTGGCTTTTGTGCGGCTTCAAGCTCAATCGATGCATGGCCACGCCGTCCAGAAGATCCTCGTACGACGCTTCCGATCCCTGCGAATGATGACGACGACGTCGTTGCGAAGTGATTTTATGCTTCAGCATTATTCGCTTGGGGCCGCGCGCGGTACACACACACAGCCAACACCACAAAACGCTCGCTTCCCGCCTCACTCACCCGCGGGAGGGATTCGATCCGCCCGCAACACCAACCAACCAAAAAAAAACACTACTTAATCTCGAGCTTTACACAGTTCCCAACCAACCCGCCGGGGGGCGCACGCACGGTCCAACTGACCGCAAAAAAAAAAACCTTTGATACGCGGCGAAACCCCGAAAACGTTGTCCTTTAAGAGCGCGGCGACGGGGCGAACGATGCGATTGCCACGAGAATTCGATCCTTTCTGATTTAAACGTTTGATGGATTGCGGGGGCCCAGTTAAACGGCGGCTCTAACGTTCCCAACCCGTCCACCGCGCGCCCCCGGTTGGAGACGAACGAGGGCGGTATTCAACTCTATACTCTTTGCGCTCCCACACCAGCCCACCACCCACCTAAGCACACGAAACACCGCTCCAACACAATTCGGGGGATCCTTGGAAAGGATTGTGCGCATTTTTCGGGGATGCTGGCCGCTCCCCCCCACCCCTGTGTGTATCCATCGGCAACTATGGGGGAGTAATCACAGCCAGAGTCAGTTATCTCGTTGCTGTGGCCACGGACGGACGTCCGCCTCGTCCGAAATGGGGTTTTTATCGTCCTGAGGTTGGGGTGTGGACGGCGGGGGCCCCATGTGATGATGCTGTGGTCATTTCATCGTTTGTTAGTCGCCTCGATCCGGGAATTAATCAATTTGGACGGCCTCTCAAGAAAGGAGTCGCTTGGGGGGGGGGGGGGGGGGGGGGCGAGCGAGCGAGCAGCAACAACAACAACAACACCTCCTAAACCACCCCACATCGACGTCCCCACAGCCTTTCAATCGGGCTCTCGGGCTTTTCTATGTTTTCCGTTCGTGTGCGAGGTTCTAGTCGACGGGAATTCGTGAAGAGGGGGGGGTGGCCGCCGGGCGAACAGCTGGGGGTGGCCGCTGGCGAACAGATGGTAATGGCCGCCGGGCGAACGTCCGGGGCTTGCCTCATGACCTACTCTCGGTAAGGAGCCCGTAAAAGTTTCTTTGTCGTCCGAAATAAATAAAACGTTTTTTTTTTTTTTTTTTTCGCCAACTCTTTCACCACCCCCCCAAAAAGCTCAACCCCCATCTGGTGGCTGGTTTTTTGGGAATTTAGTACGGACCGGTTACGAGCCCGTAAAGTACAGTCAACAGGGTGGGGGGGGGGGGGGGGGGGGGGGGGGGGGGTCACCATCGACGGTCCGTAAGGATTTAGAGGAACTGCTGAGGAAAAAATCCGGTAGAATTTTCGGTTTAATTTCCGACGAAGTTTTGCAGAGGGTTGGCAACAAAAAGACAAAGGTTTTGGGGGTGGGGTGGGGGGAGGCAACAAAAACAACAACCGACCCAGTGCTTGGGGCCGACCAAGTCCAATCTTAGCGCCGCGTACTGACAACAACAGCCTCCGCGCGACCGATTGAATAAAATTAGAAAATTTCGAAAACCGAAAAAAAATTAGAGCAATACTTTTTTTCCCTGCCCCCCCCCCCCCCCCCCTCCCCTCCACCAAACGACTTTCATTTGTCGCGGTGTCAAGAGAAAGCGATCGAATCTCGACAACTTGATTTCTGTTCGAATTTAAAAATCGAGTGACGCCACGCTATTTAATTCAAATGAAAATCTTTCGAAATTCCCATTCCCGCAGAACTGTCATCTGTGGATGACACACAAAACGTCGTCGTCGTTGTCTCGAATGACTTTTGCGGTGGAATTCTCATACCAACCCGCGCGCGCACATCCGTCATCCTACGTCGTTTTCTACTGAATGGAATTCCGGTCGAGCGGAATTCTAGTGCTACAGGTGATTTTTTCGTTTTTTTTTTTTTTTTTTAATGGAAACTTGTTCCCGTTTGTTTTTTTTTTTGTTTTCGTGTGTAAAAAAAAAATCAGAAATAGAAAACTTACCGTTTAGTCGAAATATTTTCAATGGAATGCTGAGGATGCCAAGGGTGGGCGGACGATGTCTCTGCATCAATTTCACACTGGGTTTTTTTCTTTCAGTTCGTTTTTTTTTCACGCCCAAACTTCGTGTGGGAAAAAAAAACACTCACGGACCACGCAGGTTTTTCTGTGTGTTTTTCTCTTGTTTTCTTGTTTTCCCCCCGACCAAAGTGGCGAGGAATTCAAACAAACGGTACCGCAGCCGACGAGATCGCACACACACACACACACGTACGCACACGACACCGTTACACGCGATGCAATCGAACGGATTTGCTAGAGGGGGGGGGGGGGGGTGCTCCGCTCGAACAACTTCGGACGATTTCTTTTGGCTGACGCGACTTTACACGCCGCCACGCTTTCACCAGAGTTTGTCGTGCGTTGTTTTCTATGACGGGGGAGGGGCGAAATTCCCGAAATATGTGGGCCCCCGGGGGGGTGGAAACTTTCCTTCTTTCACCGCGGCACCACGATAAATCCTTGTTGTTTTTTTCCGCACGCGCACACACTCACACACACACACACAAAGCACTTTTCTTCCTCGCCTTTGTAATTGAATTAAAAACGACGCGGTGGCGGCAGCGACGGAGACTCCGCTGGCCACCGGACGAAATTCAACGCGGTGCACCAAGCGTCCGACCCGCAAAAAACTTAACCCCCAAAAAAAAAAAAACGCCTGGGGGCGACGGAAATGAAAGAGTTTCGAGGGGGCGCACGCGACAACTTTACACCCCCAGGGCACACAAAAGAAACGGGGGCGTGGGTGGCACAATCTTGTAGACGCCGCGGCGCACAACACCAAAAAAAACGTCGTCCGTCACTCGGGCTTGGCGTCGTCCCCGTTTTTTTTTTTTTTTTTTTTTTTTGTTTTCCCACGGCCGCGCGCACAACAAAATTTCGTTGGCGTTTTTTTTTTTTTCTGTTTTTTGGCACGAAGCGAATTCCTCGGTTTACGGTCGGATAAAAACGCGAAGAACGAACGAACGAACGAAAAAAAAACACAGAGCACGTCGCGACGGACAAACAAAACACGCTCGCAACAAATGTCCACACCGCACACACTACGATTCAAAAGTCGCTGAAGAACTGTCGGCCGTCATCCGACGTTCGTCGTCTTGACATCGTTCAAAACACACACACACACACACACGCACGCAGTTCTTGGCCGCAGTGATGCCAACTGCCCAATTTGTTGCACTAAAAACCAAGCAATTTTATCTCTGGGCGGTACAAAAATTCATTTTATCGCCATTTTAGCGAAATAATATTTCGTTTGCGATGAAATAAATTTTTACGGCGACTTTTAGCGGATCAAAACGCTTAAAATTCGATATTTTCGTGCGGAACCGCATGGGGCAGCACTGTCGCAAGTCCATTGGAATGGGGGGCGAAGTGAGAATTCGCCTCAACATTTTGTTCCATTTCCACGAACTGTGACGTGACGAACGAGTTTTTTTTCTGTTTTTCGTCAAGTGAAGTGACAGAAAGTCGTTGTTTTTGTTGTTGTTGTTTCCATTTAGTCGAAGTCGAAAAGATTTTTGGGACGCGGTTTTTTCCCGGTGGAAAAGTCGCGAGCATTTTCAGTGTAGGGAAATTCAACGGCGAAACGGAACGGATTGGAATGGCCGTTGCGATGATGGGTGGGGAAAATTGAACATTTTTTTTTGTTTGGTTAGGGTTGAGAAAAATTGACGCAAGCGTGTCAAATCCAGTAGTTGTGCTGTTCGCCACCAGGCAATTAACGGACGCGATGATCGTTTTCTGTCAGATAAACAAACGGCGGGCAGTTTTTCGAAAAAAAAAAAAAAAAAAACAAACCAGGCCGATTTTAAAGCGACTGGCGATTGATTAGGGGCGGCCCCAGGTTAGAAAAGCGACCGGGAGGGCGGGGGGATTGAAAAACTGACCGCAAGTTAGAAAAACTATTGGAAATAAATTGAAAAATGAAAAGTTGGAACGTTTTGGTCCGACCAAAGTCACGATAAAGTTGAATAAAAGTTGGAAAAAAAAAAAAAACAAACAGTACTCACCCTGATCCTGGCAGGAACATCGAACCGCCAATAAAAACTGCACCCGATAACAAAATATACCAGCATTGTGCCAGCTCGCCGGTACTGTAAGAAAAAAAAGAAGAGAAAAGTTTAAGAAAAAAAACGGCCGGACAGAAGAAAACGGTGGAGGGGACGGGGGGGGGAGGATGGAATCACTTACTAGAACAGAACTTCGTTGAGCTGATGCTTTTCATACCGCACAAGTTTGCAAAGAGCACGTAAAATCGAATCGCGATATGCCGTAAGCGGTTCGAGCGCGTGCAAACCGTAATAAATAATTTGTAGTTCGTGTAACGTTCGTTTGTCGGGATCACAACAGAGCGCCTTGATAAAATGCGGATCACGGTAATCGCTCATCATCCTAATGCGCGCGACCAACGATTACAATACATTTCACGGAGCGGGATTGAAGGCGGGCGGGCGGCGCACGAGCGTTCCACTGAAAAAAAACCGTTCAAACTGCGCGAATAAACCGAACCCCCGGCGGGGGAAATTACGTTAGAATCCGCAAAAGGAGCGCGCACGCGGCTGGCTCAGCTTCGATTTGTTTGTTCAGCCGGCAGCGAGCGTTGCTTTGTCCATGGTTTTTCTTCAGCCGGCCACCTCCGGTTTTTTTTGTCGGTTTTGTCTCCTTCTCTGCAATTTAAATCGATTCACTGCCATTAGAGCCGGGGTGGGAAAAAAAAGGATGTTGCCGCGGCCCCGAAGCGTCCCAAGATCCGAGACGGCTCCCCCCTCCCTCCCCCCGGGAATTGAACACTGAAAGATTTTAAAACGGACTCGACGGGGGGGTGGATGTTGTAGCCTATACGGACCCCCTCCAGGCTTCGAAGCGGCCGCAACTCTAACCTAACCGAAAGAACAAGAACTTTTATCGTAGGGCCTGGCTAGAGGGACTTTAGGGACGCCCTCCAGGCTTCGAAGCGGCCGCAACTCTAACCTAACCGAAAGAACAGGAACTTTTATCGCAGGGCCTGGCTAGAGGGACTTTAGGGACGCCCTCCAGGCTTCGAAGCGGCCGCAACTCTAACCTAACCGAAAGAACAAGAACTTTTATCGTAGGGCCGGGCTAGAGGGACTTTAGGGACGCCCTCCAGGCTTCGAAGCGGCCGCAACTCTAACCTAACCGAAAGAACAGGAACTTTTATCGCAGGGCCTGGCTAGAGGGACTTTAGGGACGCCCTCCAGGCTTCGAAGCGGCCGCAACTCTAACCTAACCGAAAGAACAAGAACTTTTATCGTAGGGCCTGGCTAGAGGGACTTTAGGGACGCCCTCCAGGCTTCGAAGCGGCCGCAACTCTAACCTAACCGAAAGAACAAGAACTTTTATCGTCGGACCGGCCTCTTTTTTCGACCGAAGCAGAAACCCCGAACGGCCAAAGTGCCTCGCGATTCAAATTCCCGGTCAAATTTCCGATCGGAATTCGGTCGTCACGAGATGGAATTGATGGAATCTAGTCCACAATCACTTCGCTGACCTTCTATTTCGATTTTTTTCCCCCTATAAAGTAGAGCGGCCCCACATATGCAAATTGCGGCGGCGCACAAACGGAATTTTTGGACCAAAAACAAAAAAAAAAAAAAATTTCTCTGTCGCTTTTTTTTTTCGATTGTTTTCTGAAGAAATTAACACAGAAAACTAAGACGATGATAAATTATCGGATGACCTAGAGTCCGGCGCGCCGACACTTTGCATAACTTTGTGACGATGTTTTTCTGGGTCCCGCCCCGATTGTTTTTTAATGTTCGCGGCGGCGGCGGCTGCGGCCGTTGGGAAAGATTTGACCTCGTAGGAGCGTTTTTACGTTCGATTGTATGTTTGGTTCGGTGGTCTCATGGGATAAAGCTGAGCGTGAGAACGGGTGGGGAGGGGGGGGGGGGGTCTAGGTTGAGACTGGAGAAAGATCTGTGAAGGTATAGGGAACAACAGGCGGCCAAGGAACTGTAGCGCCGTCAGACAAAAAAGACAACAGGGCACAACAGGCGGCCAAGGAACTGTAGCGCCGTCAGACCAAAAGGACCACTGGTCGTGCGGGGAATCCCTCCCTCCCCCCCCCCCCCTCGTCATCTCGGATGAAATCTAATCTAAGTGACGGCGTAGGAAAATGCGGGGAAAAACTGACCGTGCTTGACGAAGCGGGCCAGGCTAACGTGAAGCGGGAAATGGATCGAAACATTGCGGTGGTTTTTTTTTTTTTAGGAGGTCATCGCATCAACTCTCTGACCTACTTTCTCTTCGCCGCGGAAGTGAGCTTCGAAAGGAACTCGAACTAAGTTCCTTTCGGGGAGTTAGTCGGGAGTTCAGTCAGGAACTGTTTTGCGCATCTCTTGGGGCGAGGATACGTCCTCTTTGGTCAGGACCTTGATTGTTTTTTCTTCTGCGAGTTGGAGACTACACCACACTATGTTGTCCGGAAATAGCTCGTGACACCGTTGACCTAAGGAGTGTGCTTCGCAGTATCTGTCGTAAGAGAAGCGCCGGATCGGGTCCTTTGAAGGAGGAGAAGAACTAAAAGGGGTTCCAGCATTTTCCCGGGCGGATATTCGTGATCCTGAAGGCAGGTGCTGGACTCTGGACGCATGATTTGACGCCAAGCCGCAATCAAATGCCTCAGATTTGGCTTACACAAACATTGAGCTGAGTGGCATTAATGTCTGGCGGCTCCTTTGAGCTGAGAAAGTCTTACGCGAAACGGGGGGCAATTTTGTTCATTTCGTTCCGAGTTGTGAGGCGGCACTGTCCTCGTTGGCTTCAGCGCTAAGAGGCTTTATTGTCTCGTACTCTTGAGATGCGGATTATTTGCCCACACGTAGCTTGAAGTGGCATTAAGTCAATTTTTTTTAAACTATGGACCCTCGTGGGTCTACAGTGCGGCTTTTGGCCGCCACTGCAAACCTAAACCGAACGGAAAGGTGGAGGCGTAGTTAGTAGGGGGCATGGTTCGTTCGAGGAAAGTGGAGGAGCACCTGGGGGCCAATCCTTGGTCCTTGCTGCGCGACCTCGTAGCCCAAATTCTTTCAAAACTTCGATGGCGCTGAACCTTTCAGCAATTTTCTTCTTTTTTTTTTTTACTCGTTTTCGTATCGTTTCTTTCGCGAAAAGTCGCTCAAAGCGGACGATACTCTCGTCGACACGACAAAACGAAAAAGAAAAACAAGTTAAAGCAGCCGAGGCGCGAAGATTTTCGTAGATTTGCATACACAAGTCAACGCAACGCGCGATCGCTTGTTAGCTTCGTGCTCTAGATTCTTGAGTAAACGGCGACGGGGGGAAGGGGGCCACCGAAGTAAACAGATTTTGATGGATGCGAGGGAGACCCGGGGGGGGGGGGACAAAACTCACCGTGCGATCGGTTCGTTGCGTTTCAAAACACTGGAGCCGCGGTAAACAATTTAAAAAAAAAAAAAAAAAAAAACTTGCCTGCTTCTTTGCAACTGAGTCATGCAAAGTGGAGCTTAAAGGGGGACGGGGGAGGGGGGGCGGTAGACAGCCCAAGGTGTTTGTTGTTGGCAAAATTCAATCACTGGCTGGAAGCCGGGGGGGGGGGGAGGGTCGAACTTTTCCGAGAAAATCACGCAAAAACCGAGAAAAAACCGTTGCACACGGATTCACTTGAACGCCTTACGGGCGGGCGTCGAACCACGCGAAACTGTTGGCCCCCCTCCGGAGCCTTTCACTACAAGACCCCCACGATTGCGGCTCAACGGCTGCAAACTATTTTTGCACCCTGAACGGGGGCGGAGGCTGACGGCACGAAAAAAACACTCGTTCCGTTTTTCAAACGCGCGCTCCCGTTTGTTTAGGCGCCTACACGCGAAGAGGCCCAAATTCAACTTGCAAGAAAACGCCAACAGACGCCTTAAGACCTTCGAATTGTTTGGTTTGTTTTTTTGTTGTCTTCTACTGCTCCCCCGCCCCCCCCCCCCCACCCACCCCCTCCAGGTGTTTCTTAACGTTCGAATTGTTCGAAGAGATCTCGGCGGCCGCGCACACAAAATCTTTCGTCACGATCTGATGAAGAAAACTCGATCCGTTCGCGGGGGGGGGGGGGGGGGGGGAGGAAAGGGGGCTATATCCGCTTAACCATACGCTCACTGTGAACCCCCCTCCGGGGGGCTGTTGAAAGACGGTGGTGCGGGCAAATGGCCACAAAGATGGAAAAAAACCGAAAGAAAAGAAATCGACACACGATCGAAGAACAGGTGAGAAAATTGTACACCTGTGGGCGAGAGGGCGGCGGGACGGGGTTGAAGGAGAACAAAAGTTGCGAGTTACGGACACGAAGACAAGGGGAGCTTAAGAAGTTTGTTTTGAAAGTTGGAGCGACTTGCTTCCGCGTAGACAACGAACGGGAGCGCGAACCCCAATTGTCGTCGTTTCGGTTGACCGCGGCGACCCCTTCGGAGCCGTAGTTGCGACCGCCTGCCCGCCCTACTCTTCCGCACTTTTCAACTGTCAGCGACGGAAAACCTACCCCGCGGGACCGAAGCACCTGTTGCTCCACGCGAAGGCCATGGAACCGCCGCCGCCCGGACAGACAGAACAGAAAACTCTTAGAATCTAACCCCGTCGTCGTCGTCGTCATACCTGTCAAAGTCGTTGGCGCATTTGGCCCCAAAAACTCTTGGGGAGCCGCAGCGCCGCGCTACACACTGCTCCGTTTTTTTTTTTTTTGCCCCGCGGCTCAAGTCGCGCACTTAATTGCACAATCCTCGGTTTTTATTGACAAACAAATCACAAATCACTCCGCGCACCAGCACAATGACAGCACAGTGTAATCGCGCGCGCAATTTCCTTCTTTTTTTGTTTCTTAACAACCGCGCGGCCGACTTGAAAACGCATCCGACAACTTTTCAAGCCGAAAGATGCGTTTTTTTTTTCCCCGGCTTCACACAATCCGGAAAATGTGCACCTTGCTCTGCTTTTACAAGTTCACACGCGCGAAACACCTTACGCACCTGTTTCACCGGGTTTTTTTTTTTTTTCAAACACCTGAAACTGAAACTTTCAAAACCGGCACGAGCGGGACAAAAGAAATACACAACCGACGACGCCGACAACCACAACACTACTGACGCTACTGCCGTTTAGCGGCAAAACAACATACTAACGATTTTGACGACGGAAGTTCGAATGTTGACCGATAGGTCGGCGTGCCTGTTGTACTTCAAAAAAAATCCGAAAAATGGAACGAACATTAGGTCTGTTCTGCTTGCATGAAATTTCTGCACTAAAAAACATTTGACGTCAAATCAATGACACAAACTCAAACTCAAATAGTGTGCTTGTTGCTTCCCCGCCACTCTCTTTTACACTTTTCTGCCCTGGCTCCGCAGCTAGTGCAGAAAAGTGTAAATCTCCGACGAAAAACGGACAGCCATATTGGAACGAACAAATTTTCGGAACGTTCCAAGGAACGAGATTTTTTTTGGTTGTTGTTGTTTCATTTCGTAGAAACGATTTGTTGTTGTTGTTTTTTTCCCATGACGTTTTAACAAAGTCATTCCATTGAATGGAATTTTGAGAAAAACAAAACAAAACCAATGGAATGGATCGAAACGCGAATGTTTGCCGACAGATGGGAGTATTTTTTTTTTTGAAAATTTAAATACGACAAGAAAAATGAAACGAATATAGAAACGGAAACAGATATTCAAAAAAAAAACCGCCTAAATTAATTCCATATTTTCATTTACAGTACATAAACATTCATTTTTACACACATATAAGATTTTTTTCTCTCTCTTCTCTCCTTAGAACATTAAAACAAACAAAAAAATTTACATTTAAACATATTTTAGTGTAAAAATAACCAAAAAAAAAAAAAAAACAAACTCGCATCTTAAGTAATTTAAAGACTTAGAAGCGTGCACACTCTTCAACGATTAATAGCTGCAGCGTTGCGTGTAAATGAATTCAGTTTTTTTTTTTTAACAAGTCGCCCGTTTCCCGGGACGACACTTGCACTTGAAGCAACAACGCAATTTTGGAAGAACAATGTTTTTTTCTTTTGCTTTTTAACAGGAAAAAAAAAATAAGGAAGGGATTGCATAGATTTTTCAGTTTTGTGTTAATTAAGTTTACCACCCTATCTACCGGTACTAACCTACTCCGAATTTTGTTGTTTTTTGTTTATAATTTACAGGACTAGGGGGAAAAAAGAGAATCCTTAAAGCAAAAAAAAATTCTTAAGTCGGGGAAGAGCTTAAAATATAACGAAATGTAAAAGAAAAAATGGGGGGAAGGGGACTTAAAAACTACCGCGCTATACGATTCGATTGTTGCCGGACGAGCCGTAAACGGCGACCGTATTATCGACAAAACCGCCGGCTAAAACGACCTTGTGCGGATGAAACGACAGGCATGATGTATGTCCGATTTTCGGTCCCATGAAACTTTCGTGACTGCGAAGCGTTGTTTGCGGACGTCCGTCCAAGCCGTAAATTGAAATGTACTGTGAACCACTGGAAAAACGAGAAAACTAACCGTATAAAAAGTCGGATAAAGTTAAGGCGAAACTTACAATGCGATAATATCGGCAGCCGGATGAACAGCAATCGATGTTACTTCGGATCCGGCCGACCAATTCTGTACGGAAATTTGACTACGTACGTCGAATAGTCGAACTTTACCCTGCGAACTGTAAAATGGGGGGGGGGGGGGAAATTATGAATTAGTTTCGGTTTTTGGATCGTGTTTTAAATGATTTTTCCGTACCATCCCGACACTAAGCTTTCGCTATTGTCGCGTAACGATGCGGCCAAAACAGCACCGTGATGTTCACGATTGGTTAAGACCCGGGCATCGTTCGGTGAACATCGTTTATCGAACAGACGTACACTGCCGTCACTGTGACCCGATGCAATCAGTTCGTTTCCGGCCGACGAAAGAACGCGTACGCTTGAATCCGAACCGGTCGGTAAATCGCAAAGTCGTAGTTCCGTCTCGACATCCCATAGTCGCATTAAGCGACTATTGCCGCCGATGCACAAGTGTTTCGATCGTTGCTGCCATGTCGTTACAATTCCCGATATATCTGAAAGTGAATATGATTGCGTTAAGGAAGAGTGTGGGGCGGTTTTAAGCAGCGAGATATACCTTTAGTGCTTTTGTATAAAACTAATCCCTGCCAGGCGGTCACTAGACGGCCATCGGTCCGTTCTCGTGTTGGCTCCTGCCAAATTCGAATCGTTCCGTCGTCGTGACCGACTAAAATCATACTGATATCGTGCGCATTGATGAATTCGAGGGCAGTAACGCGGGCCGCGTGATTCGGTCCGCCAAACGGCGACAAACGCTTGTTCGCAACGCCCAAACTATTCGCCGATAACGATTGCGGCGTGTACGAGAAGACAGTGCCGCGATTCCAATCGCGTACGCTAACCTTTTCCTTGTAGGCGACCGCTATTTGATTTTCGTACGGCAAAAGCTTGACAATAGACGGCGTAAATTGCGTCTTACCGACCCAACTTTGCGTATCGATTCGATGGAAGATGGCGCGAAGTTGTTCCTCGTTGGCCGCCCGTCGCAACTGCTCGTTTCGCTTGAAGCGCATCATACGCGATCGGTATTCGATCGAATACCGATCGATATAGCACGCGTTACTGTTGCACGAAATCCGTGTCGATTTGCCAAAGTAGCTGACGGCCCACTGAATAAAGTGGGTTGTAATCAGCGGCTTGGTTACTTGCGGAACGATGATTTTCGCGTCGTTGTTCGTTGCGGAAATGCCGCCGCCGCCGCCGTGATAGTGTTGCGATCGTGTGGAAATATTAAACGATGCGGCATCCGGTTCGTCATGTATGGAAACTGTACGCGATTTCGATGTCGAATGCAGTTGCTGGTGTTGAGTTTGTTGTTGCGGCGTGGCAGACCGCGACGAATTTACAAATCGCGAAATACTGTTCGGACTGGTACCGAGCGGATTTAAGTGACGGTGCAGATGATGGGCGGCTGCATTCGTTGCGACAGATGGCGGCGATTCGCCCAGATAGTTGGTGCGGGTATTCGGACTGGGCGGCAAACTTAAGCTCGATCCGCACTTTTCGCTGGTCGCTTCGCGCGCCTGTATCAACCAAACGGCCTGGTTACGAATGTGTTCGATGACCTTTTGCGCGGCATCGGCTACCTGCGGGTACGGATCGCGTCCCAAACTCACAATACCCTGCCAAAGTTGCATGTAAATCGATCGAAAGCCGATTGTCGACGACGGAAAGTTCGTACCGGACGACGGAGAACCACCAGCAGCAGCAGCAGCAGCACTTCCGGCGGCACCACATGCACTTCCCGCAGTCGTTGTCGTCGTCACGGCCATGTTCGGTATCGAACTCAAGCTAAAAACCCGCTTCATGTTGATATTACGTTCGAGACTGTGCGTCGTGTGATGCTGACCGACCGACGATATCATCGAATCCTGCAGATAGGCCGAAACAAAACGATTCTCGAACAGAATAACCATCCATTGAAGCGCCGAAACCAGTTCGAGTCGAACAAGCGGCGACATATCCTCACCGCATACCGTCAACAGCGTAACCGCAATAAATCGATCGATATTATTCGCATGTTCCGAACGTTCCGTAACCGAACTGATGTACGTGCCGAGCGCAAATACAGCAGCGGCCCGCACTTCCGGTACCGGATCGTCGAGCAAACGGTAGAGTTTCTCGTGCGCCAAATCGCGTACGCCCGACCATCGAGCCTTGGCGAAATTCTGCCACAGCTGACCCAAACAAATGGCCAGCCACTGACGCAAAAGCCAATTTTTATCGTGAATTTGAACTAAGCATATTGAGACTAGAGATCCTTGAAGTGCACTGGTCTGTCCCAGCGGAAAATTATGTACAATGCTGGCCAGCACGAATGCGGCTAGGGTGCGATGTTCTCGCTGTAAAGAAAAATTCCCCTCCAAGGTAAATTCCGACGGAAATCGACGAGAAAAACCGACTTCACTCACCGATACGGACGAATCCTGAAGAACGGACAAGAAGTACTTGTGATCTTTGACTAAATCGACTTGACATGTCTGCAAACAAAAAAAAAAAAAACAATTCCGAAATTAAACCGAAAAAGGTCCTGAAACGAAACAAAACCGAACTAACGCTATCAACTGCCAGTATTTTCGCCCAGATAAAAACCAAAACCGGTCGCAATTCCTTCGCTGAACTCTGCAACAGCTTGAGCACGTACGGAAAGATGCCGACACCGAGCGCCAAATTAACCGCCCACGGTCCCAAATCCAAGAACCGACCGAGCAATTCCAAGGCACGTAAACGATGAACTTGCGACAAAAGAACTTGCAGTACGATCGGTAGTTGTTCGGGAGCGGAACGATGTTCGGTTCCGCGATCCAACCAGACCTGAAAAAGGAAAACAATAACAACAACGTGTTCTGACCACAACCCAGGTTCACCCCCTCATCACCCTCAATCGAAATTCATTGCCATTCAATCTAAAATACCTTATCTAAGAAAATTAAAGTCATAACATATGTAAAAGGGGCCCATAGACGCTCATTTATGCTTGTCGCGTAGTTTTTGATTTCCAGTTGATTCAAGTTTCTGATCCGTACACAGTCATGGAAGAATGACAGCATGCATGAGCGTCTATGGGCCCCTTTTACAGCATGTTGCACTTGAATGAAAACAAAACCAAGTAGCAACATGATAAACAAGCCGTGGGCAAACTCGCCGCCTAACCTGAAACGCTGTTAGCTGCTCCTCGAAGAACGGCAACTGTTTGTACGGAGCGCCATGCTCGAGAATATCGGGCAATTGTTGCAATGCAAGATCGACCGCAAGATCCCATGCCGACCACATCGGATGACGAAAACCATGCGGCAATGGCGGACTAGAAATCGGCGTACAATCGTACGAACGAAGGATTCGTTCGGCGAGCAAAAAGTTCCGAAACAAGCTGGCAACGAGCAAGTCCTGTCGGAAGAGCTTCTGGAAGAGGTCACGCGACAGTGTATTCCATGCTATTGTGTCGGTAATTGCGGTAAAAATCCAATTCAGTTCGCCGAGCATTGTTCGGCGATCGTTCAACTGTCCGGGAATTCTGTCGGGGCGAGAAAAACAAGCGGAATTATATTTAGGAGGTTGTGAGGGGAGCACCCCCCGGACGACGACGACATACTTCTCAATCAGATCGCTGTTAACCTGCGGCACCAGCATGGACGTACGCTGCATCGTGTACCACTTGAGCGCGATCTTAATCGGTGTAGTCAGGCACGACGTGAACAAATCGGCCGGCAACTGGCTATTCATCGGCAGAATTTGATTCGACGAGCAGGCCGCAAGCTGTATGCAATTCTTGTACGTGACCATTTGCATTGCGGACGCCGGACTCTGTCCGCGCATCGACAGGCTGTGCTCCATTTCGCGTTCGTGCTGCTCCGCGAACTGATTGAACGAATTGACAATGATGCCGGCGTTCGAACAGTCGTAGACGTAGATCGAGGGCGCGCCCATCCACGTCTGAAGGTCGTAGATCGAGAGCGGGATGTATTGCGTGTAGGTCTTGTTAAAGACCCAGATTTCGCCGTTGCCTGTCGGCCGGGGCACGCCGTGACCGTTGTAGTGAAAGAGGACACGCTCCTCTTTGGCGTTGCGGCGCAACGATGTGCACAGCTTCTTCACGTCGTCGATGGTCGGGTCGTGGAATTTCTTGTAGCGGGCGCGCGGCTGCCAGCGTTCGTATTGCTTCTGAAGATTGCCGCCGATTAGTTCCATGGCTTTTTGCGGCGAGACGGACGAAGGATCTGGAAAAAAAAAGCGAGGGGTGTATTAGATGGGGGCGGGGGGGGGGGGGGCAGTCGCAGGACAACTCACCGATCCAGCACTCGAGCCGGGCGCACGGCTGTATTTTGACAATGTCGGGCGGATCGACGCCAATGTTCAGGCACAGTACAAGCGCCACGCTAACCGTCTTCATCTGTGGAATTCAATAAAATGAAACAGTTCCCACGCTCCCGGACGCCGCTACGACTTACCCGCTCGCGTATCCGCCACGAATGTGCCTCGGACGTGATGCCATCGTTCAGGCTCTGGTGCCGCTTCGCCTGGAAGCACAACGGAAGCTGTTCGTCCTCGAACGTGCCGGACAATCGGCTACTGTTGCTGCACGCCTCCGACTCGTCCTTGTCCGTCGGCAGCGCCGACTGCAGCTTTTCCGTATATTCAAGCATTGCGCCACTGTCCACCGCCGGTGGCAAACCCTCACCCACCCCCGCCGCCCTATAAATCGAACGCAAGGTCGTCGCGGCCGTCCTGCACGCGCGCTCCTCGGTAAAACCGAACAAAAAAACAAAACACCTACGAGTCAATCAACTCACACGTCCGCTGTGTGTTGTTTCTTTTTGTACGTTTCCCCCCGGGGAGGATGCTACGCGTTTTGCCCCCCCCCTGGCTGACACTTCACACTAAACCACCGCCGCACAAGACGCGACAGCCCGCATGCGGCAACCGTCTCCGATTTATTTTTAAACCCCCTCCCCCGGCAGAAAATAAAACGCCGAACTTAAACCGGCCACAAGTTCGGGCGACACGTGTACAAACAAGCGCGGCACATTTTCACGCGGTTCGCCGATGAGCCGAAAACTAAAAAAGAAACCGAGGAAAACTGAAAAAAAAAACACGCTCCGTGAATGACGCGACCGACGCTGCTATCGTCCGGACTTTTGACAGTAGTTGTTGCGCGCAAAGCGCCCACTCACGGTCACGACGTCTCGGACCTGTTCCGCGGGGCCCGCCCGTTGAATTTCACGGCACGCACACGATTCAATTTTCACCCGATTAACAATTGAACGGGATTTTCCCGGGCCCGAAAACTATTTTTATGAGTTCTTCCCGAAACGTGCCAGACAACACCGGACCAAACCACATGATGGCAATGCCATGCTATCGTGGTGCTGCCACACTCAAATAAAATAATTTTTTTTCTTGTAGTGCCATACGAATGAGAAAATTTCCCATTATAGGTTGAAGTCTTGGGACGGCGATTCAAATCCGAGACACAACTGTATGCGAAATCTAACCCAAGAAACAATCGTATGCGCAATCCAACCCAAGACAAGACCGAATCGCCTTGGCCACAAAAAATTTTATTTTTTAAATCTGTTTGCTGATTTGAAAAGGGGACACCCGTACCTTTAATTTAAGCCAACATTCGTCAAAATCGGACCACAGGAACAGAATTTCGAAAAATCACCCCAAAAAATGGCAAGGGGTTTAGTGGCATTTTTTTTTGAAAATTCAAAATTTGAAATTTTTCCAAATGCTAGATGAAATGAAAGGGGGGCTCAACAGCTGCTCGAAACTGCAAACCAAATTGAAATCCGATCAAAATTGGGGGAGTGGGGGCCAAAAACGTGGAAAAATTTGTCAATAATCGCATTCCATTCCAAGACACAATCGTACACGCAATTCAACCTAAGACACAATCCTATGCGGAATTAAACCTAAGACACAACCCTATGCGGAATTAAACCCCAGTCAAAATCGAATGTGCAATCCAACCCAAGACACAATTGTATGCGAAATCCAACCCAAGACACAGTCGTATACGCAATTCAACCTAAGACACAATCGTATGCGCAATCCATCCCAAGACACAATCGTATGCGCAATCCATCACAAGACACAGTCGTATGCGCAATCCATCCCAAGACACAATCGTATGCGCAATTCAACCTAAGACACAATCGTATGCGCAATCCATCCCAAGACACAATCGTATACGCAATTCAACCTAAGACACAGTCGTATGCGAAATTCAACCTAAGACACAGTCGTATTCGCAATCCATCCCAAGACACAATCGTATGCGCAATTAAACCTAAGACACAGTCGTATGCGAAATTCAACCTAAGACACAGTCGTATTCGCAATCCATCCCAAGACACAATCGTATGCGCAATTAAACCTAAGACACAGTCGTATGCGAAATTCAACCTAAGACACAGTCGTATTCGCAATCCATCCCAAGACACAATCGTATGCGCAATTAAACCTAAGACACAGTCGTATGCGAAATTCATCCTAAGACACAGTCGTATTCGCAATCCATCCCAAGACACAATCGTATACGCAATTCAACCTAAGACACAGTCGTATGCGAAATTCAACCAAACCCAAAACCGTATGCACAATCCAACCCAAGACACAATCGTATGCTCAATTAAACCCCCCCCCCCAAGACACAATCGTATGCGCAATCCAACCCAAAACAGCTACACCATACGAAAAACCGACGTCAAATTTCACAGTATTTCCCTTTATTATCGTGGAAAAACAAAAAAAAAAAAAAAACAGTACAATTCAGGAAAAAAATATAATAATCAAAATCTATATCCCAATTACGGGGAAATTTTTCCTTCGCTCAAACCATCAGATTCGAAATTAAAATCTCGCGCTAAATTCAAATGAAATTCCTCCCGATCGTTTTGCTTCGTTCTCATTGGTGGATTTACAGCGCAAATGAAGGAAAAAAAAAACAAAGAACGTGACAACGTTGTCGACGGAGTGAGGGGGAGTACATCAATTTTTTAAAATACGGCCGGGGGCCCGAAAGTTGTTCCGGTTGTCCCAGTATAGCTTCTTTTATTTTTGATTATTGGGTAAAGATGCGTTTTATTTAATTACGATTACGTTTGATATTAATTTAATTGGTTTTTTTGTGTTTTTTTTTTTTTACTGTAAGTTTAGATCGTGGCTCTAATAGTCCGCGACGTAATTTCATTTTTTTTTTGTTTGTTTGTGTAGTTTCGGAGCAGGATTCGGGGGGGGGGGGGGGGGGGGGGGTTCCATCAAATAACTTACGAGCTAACTCAAATTAGTTTTTTATATACAAATTCAGAAGAAGAAGAAAAAACATATGAAACGACTGGTAGAGATCGTAGTTTTTTTTTTTGTTTTTTAGTCAAATTTAAAGGTTCGATTTTTTCTATGTTACAATTTAAATTTCGTGCGAATTTCGATAAAAGGAGACTTGATCACATATAAGAGTAAAAAAAAAAAACAAACAAAATGTTTAGCAAGAAAGAAAAATAAGATCTCGTATGTTAAATCACAAAAATTTACTGGGGGGGGTAAAACGTAAGAAAATTGCTTTTGTTTCTCCGTTGTTTAAAACTTACAAATTGAAAAGTGGTAAGAAAAGTCCGACAGAATTTTAAGCAAATAACAAAACAGACCGGCCAAATTATATACGACTAAAGGAACGGCTGGAAGGAGAAGGGGGGGGGGGGGGGGGGGGTTTGTATATAGTACGTACATTTCATTTCTCGCGAAACAAAAAACAGCGAGAATTACGTTTAGTTCAGCCTTCTCTTAGCTTTAAAATTATTGTGTTTGATTTTTTTTTTTTTTTTTTAAGTCAGTTCGAACGGGATAGGCAGTTTTTTTTTTTTTTATATTTTGTTTTTAGTTCAAGGCGAATTCACCCATAGATTAATTAATGAAAAACAAAGATAAATGGACGAAATGGAAATAACTAAAAAAAAAAAGGTTAAATGAAGGAATAAAAACGTAAAAGGAAACGATGACTGATGTGTAAGAAGCACATTGAAAATTTACACTGTCCCGTTCTACTGTTAGTTATAAATTTTAATTGCCTTTTCCATATAAGTGTATCGCGAACGTTTCTGCGACTTATTAATATGTTCCAATCCAAGATACGGAAGAGGAATGTGTGCTAAAAATAAATACGGAGTATTTATACATGTTAAACTCAAAAGAAAATCAAAGTACTTACGCTGAGGATTGTTTTGTTTAAAGTCGGATAGATCAACAGCTGCAACAGCATCGTTTATATACTCGACTCGATTCATTGCAATCAATGCAAATTTATACTGTTGCCGAGAGAGAGAGAGAGGAGAGAAAACGAGAGTTTAGAACATACAGTTGAAAAAAAAAAAAAACGTGAATCAATTGAACAAACCTTCTCCCACTCTTTATCCGGTACATTCAGCTTCTTTTGAATACGTTCCTTAAGCGCGCTATACGGTTCGCCATGTTTGGCCTTTAAAAAGAACGGTATACCGAATGAATTGTAGATTTCCTTACAGAAATGCGAAACTGGTATCAGTGTTTCGTCTTCGTTTAGAAAGAGTTCGTCGCGTGGAATTTCTTCGATTCGATAAGTCTTTTGGCTCGGCTGATTTGACATGCTCGTATCGTTTACACTTTGAAGATCTACGGATGAAACGAACGGGGGGGGGGGGGGGGGGGGGGGGTGAGGAGGGACGGAAGGGATTGTGTGTGTGTGAACCTAAAATGATTTAGTGAAAACTTTACGACTACTCACTTTCGAGCGGAGTATCTTCACGCGGTGCTAAGAATAATTTATAACTGGAGACCTCAACCAGACGCAATTTTCGTGTACTGTCCTCGCTGAGTTCGATCTGTTTGGCCGCTTCCTCCAACAGTGTCTTAACCGTACCGTTCTTATTCGGATAAAGTACTAGTTCCTTTTCGTCTTTTAGATTCGATGAGAGCTGGAGGGGGACGGGGGGATGGGGGGGGGACTGTTATAAAACAAAGCAAAGAAACTTCCAAAACGGGCTGCTCTCAACTTACCCACAGGCACTTGAAAAGCTTCTTATTCTCTAGTTCATTTATATTCATATTTAATCGCTGATAGTAGATCTTTTTCACAGTTTTCGGTTTATTGTACGCTAAGATATCTTTTAGGCTTCCGTCGTACGAACATCGTACCGAATTGCCGGGCAAGTCCTTGAATCTGTGCCGAGAAAAACCAAACAAAAAGGATTAAACGCTCAAACGGAGCTCAATTTCGATTTAAATACCCGTGCGACTTGAAAAACTGTATCTCATACGGATCCGTGTTGATTTTCTGTCCGACAGCATGGGCCATTTGATCGTAGGTATTCCGATGCGATAGTTCCAATGTAAATCTGTCGGGAGTGAGAATTAAGAATAATCAGATCGAAATTTGATTCGAAATTACCCCGTATCGTTCGGATTCAATTTATCGATAAACGTAACGTCAACGCGACACAATAAATCCCGAAAGTAGTCGGCACATGTCGGCAATTCGAGCTTCTCGTCGTGATGTTTCTTCTCGAATATCAGAATGTTGCCCTGAACGTCGTCGCGCGTTGTCTTCAACGACTTCTCAAGCGTGTCCGATTGTATCGCGATCTTCTCGACCGTATTCTGTTGGACTTCTTCGTAAACCGTTAGTTCGGTATCGGCCGCGAATCCCAAACGATTGTTTATATCGACAATAAGATCCGATAGTTTACTCTGAAGCGGATACTGTCCGAAGCCGCAGTAATTCAAACGTTTCTCGATCGGATCGTAGAACTTGAAGAACATCAGAACGTCACGTTTCTTATCGAACGCGGTAAAAACGTACGGTGTGTCGGCATGTGCCAGTTCCAAAAAGATAGTCCACGGACTATGCAATTCGACGACGTTCATCAGTTGTCGGTTCATTTCTTCGTTGAAATCGAAGAAAACCGGACGTGTGATCTGATGACGAAGTATCAGCGGCCAGATACGCATACGATTCTGCGGTACCTTGAACGTTTCGACAAACGTTGCAATCAGCTCGGACACGGGTTGGGTCTTCTTCATTTTAAAGATACGATAGTGTACCTTGTCGATATCGAACAAATCGGTACACTGATGCCCCTCGAAATACTCTTCGAGCAGCACGTGAATAATAACGTACGTATTCGATTCGGAACGTTCGCGACGTCTTACCTGCTCCATACGTTTCTCTTCTTCGAGCCGATCGCTCAGTTCGCTCGGTATATCGGCCTCGCTGATCAACTGAAGTACGGTCGGCATTGCCGAAACCCGTATATAAACCAACATGTACGCGTTGCTACAATGTTTCGTGTTCAGGCTCATCTCGTCGTCCATACCGCCGTAGTTTTGATCGATTGCTTCGGCTTTTGTACAACGCGAAACGACATCGTCGTCAAACTTACACCATTTACCGTCACCGATCGGATTAATATAGACGACATAGTGTCCGCCGTGATTGTCGCCCGAATGTACAAGTACTGCGTGCAATTTATAGTCGGCCGGTGTCGATTCCTTGTCCGCAAGATACGGATCCAAGTTGATCTCTTCGTAGAAATCGAAACGATCGTTGAATTTGACCGAATTGTCGGTAATCGGATCGTATTGGAAACGCATCAAGTGCAAGTGTAGTACGGGCGGAAACGACAGGAAGATCACGCCCTTCTCGGCCTCTTGAAAGCCGTGCTCGCCGGCATCGTACTTATTGTCGCCGTCAAGTGTTTCGGCCGCTACGTAATCCTTGAACGATTCGTAAACTGAAATGGACAAAATACCGATTATCTAGCTCATCCCCCCCTCCCGCCCCCTCTTTCAATCCACTTACTATTCTTCTTCCCTTTAATATTCAGCTGAATATCGTAGAAGGTCTCTTTGCGTCGACTCGCATAGTCGACATTCTTGCACTTAATGTACGACGACATTTTTCCCTCAAACAGCCGCGGTACAGTTCCCTCCACGCACGTACCCTTCATCTTGCTCTCGAGCTTGTCGAGCAGAACGCGCAAAAACTCCTGAACGTCGTGCTGCATAAACGAATCGAGCGCTTCCCAACCGAAACTCTTGGTCAACTTCTTCGTGCCGACGGGCTTGTTCGTGAACTGCAAGTCGTGGAATACACGTTGTAGCGCAAGAGCAACCTGAAGAAAAAAAAAAAAACCGATTAAACCAGCCCCCGGGGCAAACCTACCACAAAACAACAACACCCCTTACCGATTTGCTGCTATCGTCCGCTTCGGTCGGCATCTTATAAACCGATTTGCGCAACTGATTCGTAAAGAAGAGCGTCTGCAGCAGCGAGTTCATGTAACACGTTGCACCCTGATTCTTCAGTCCCACGTAGCCGGTGTGTTTTTTCGAGTCCCAGAACACGCCATGCGGTGCCTCGGCCGTTACATGTACCTCCAACACGATCGTATCGTTGTGTACGTAGCCCTTGTCCGGATCGAGAATATCGTTCCACGGCATAAAGTACGAGAAGCCCCAATCGTTCTCCTTGCTGTAGAAAAGATGTTTGATCTTTCGAACGAACGGATCGATTGAATTGAACGACTTGAGCCGAAGTTCAGCGACCGCATTGCACGACCAACTCGACGATTCGCTCTCGCCGTTACACTGCAAGAAGAAGCCGAGCGAACGGGTGTCGGGCTGATTGCGTTCGGTCCGCGGCATCACCATGATTTTCCACGGTAAATTGCGAACGTAGCACGGCGGCGACAGCACCGAATCCTTCAGTTTCGAGAAGTTCTCGACGGTGTACGAGAAGGTCGCCTCGGAGCGAACCTCTTCCTCGGTATCGGCCGACGTAACGTCCATTGTTGTAACCGTTGTTGAGGTAGCCGGTGCCGTTTCGACAATATTCGTTGCGATCTGCAGCATGTTTGCGTCCTCGTTGTTCGAAATGTTTTCGACCTCGAACGGATCGGCACCGGGAAGATCACCTGAAGAAGAAACCGGAGCGATTAAGAGCACCAGGGGACGGGTGTGAGACTCCAACGACTTACTTTCTTGTGTGTCCATCGCCTCTACTCCTTGTTCTGACTCGATTTGGCGCCGATTATTGGCGCCATCCGTTTCCATTTTCTGCTCAGTCGGTCGAGCCAGCTGAACTGTACTGCGATTAATTCCGGGGGGGAGGCGGTAGCGAATTTAAAAGCCTGTCCGTAGCGCGCGCACGGTTGTCGCCGCGCTGCTGCAGTCTCTGAAAATCGAACGAGTGCACTGTATTAAAACCAAGAAGACTTAAAAAACCCCTCGGCCGACCACAAGAAACAAAATCGAACAGCTGTCAGCCGAAAATCGAGCGTAATTTCGCTTTTATCTACGCGCCAGAGAAACAAAGAAACCGCTCGCAGTAAACTTAATTCGTACGGCGCCACAGCAGTCGTCTCCCCGTGCCACCAACCCCCGCGTTCCACCCCCGTGAAACGGGCACCAACAACAACACAAAATCAAAAATCATCCGGTGACCAGTCACCGATTTTCCAAACAAACAAAAACGCAATTTTCCCCCGGTCCCGGACAAAGTCAGCGGGCTTCGGTCCTCCCTCCCCTGGGTCCCGACGCCCAAAAAACTTACCGGACTCGGTTAAGCTGCCCACACAAACTCCACTGGAACGTCAACGGAGCGCCCCGCACTCGTTTTCACTTCGCCACGCTTCGTAAAACTCGCGCACTCCGCTCCTTTTCGGGCACAACGCCTTCCGTTTGCAACCTTTTTCACGTTTTCACGCTTTCACGCTTTCACCGCGATCGGAAAATCCCGAAAAAATTCGATTTTTTTTTGTTGTCTTCAACCCCCGAAAATTCGTGCCGGACACGAAATCGGAAGATTTTTGTTTCTTCCCTCGTTTGCGCGACTATTTGCGTCCCGCTCTAACACACACTCGCGGCGCCGTTGACTACGGCTAGCGCACGCCGCAAAAGTCACCGCCACTCCGCCCGATTCAGAAAACGAACGAACGAACGAACGAACGAAAAACAAAAGAACCCGAAAAAAAAAAACCGGAAAAATTAAAATCTACCCCGTCGTAGTCGAACGCACCCTTAAGGAGGAGCGCGAGCTTTTACATGACCCCACGGCGCGTACGCTGACCAATTGACACGGGGTGGGGGCGGAAAATCGCCGTTTTCGTTGGCCGGGAAATTTTCTTTGCGGTCGGACGCCGTTGAACTCGTTTAAAACTGATTGGCGCGCGTGTGAAGACTGTGGGGGGGCGGGGGCGCGACACGATATCGGAAAAGCTTATTGGAGAAATTCCGCGTTGTGAAAATCGCGAAAAACTATTCGGTGTTTTATTAGGTTTTTTCGGTCGCTTCGTCGACTTTTTGTGATGATGGCCGCACGTACACTGAACTGTAGCGCGACAGCGGGCGAGTAGCCGTCGTGGAAATCGTCGCGGTTGATGTAAGCACGACGCCCGTTCGGTGTCGAGGATAATTTCGCGACGTTTTCTACGGAAATGACGAAGAGTGGGGCAATCACGACGCTTTGTCACGGCCTTTTGTGGTAGAGCCATCTAGCGGTGCTGATTGTTTTCACCGAAAAACTGCTGTTCAGTGGGTGATGGCGGCATTCAATGCAAAATCCGTGCAATGTGGCAGCCCTGTCCACAACTGTCATCTACTAACCAAAATATAACCTCAAAACAATCGAAGAAAAAAAATTTGTTTAAAGTTCCCGAACAATGTTTTCGTTTGCCGGAAAACGGCAATTGGCCGCGCTAATCGGTCAATTGCGCGGCATTTCTCGTCGGACAATTGACGAGTGTCCGCAAACGGCGGCCGAGCAGCGAAATCTCAACGAACTGGCGACAGCCGTTGAAGTTGAAGCGCACTTATTCGACCCTCAGCCGTCCGAAAACTGCAACAAATCCGAAAATCGCGACAAGTCCGTGCCCACGACGACACCTTTGCGCCGTCGTACATTACCGCGAAAACCATCCCCGGATCCGACCATCGGCTACACAAAGCTCGGCCTGAACGATTCGCGCCTGGGCGCGCTTATCCTGGCGGCCAAGTCACGCAAGGCGCGCAACCAAAAGCAACAGCTCTTAATCGAAGGACGTCGCTTAATATGCGACGCATTTCGCGCTGGACTCCGCCTCGAAACGCTTCTCTTCGCCCAGAAGCAACATCTCGTCGAATTCGAAGCGGACGTGGCCGCGACCGCCTCCTCCTCCTCCGCCGTCCCCTTTCAAATAGTTCGCGTACCGCAACAGGATCTTCGAACATGGTCCACACTCACAACATGCCCCGGAACAATCGCAATCTTTCAACGGCCCGAAAATCGGGCACCGTTCGATCAAGAGCGGCCGGCAAAATCCGGCGTAACGGTCATCTGTGATAATATTCGCGAACCGAACAATCTGGGCAGTATAATACGAACGTGTGCGGCCGTGCCCGATGTCCGCGTCGTCGTAACGAAGGGCTGTTGCGATCCGTGGGACACGAAAGCGTTACGAGGCGGTTGTGGCGCGCAATTTCACGTTCCGATCGACGATGATGTTACGTGGGAGCGAGTGGAGCGGGCGTTCCAGCCGCCCGACAACAACACCCCAACGACTTCGATTTACTTGGCCGACAACAATTTGACGACGGCCCGACGACTGAATTTACCGATTCGCACGTATACGGAATTGCAGTTGGACGACGATTCGATCGGGCACTGTGTGCTGGTGATTGGCGGTGAAACGCACGGGATAAGCGATCACGCGTACAGGTTTGTTGCACCCCCACCCCCTTCCCCTCGGTCGTTCGGTTTTAAGTTGTTTTTTCTTTGCAGGTTGTCGGCAAGATGCTCGGAAAAGTCGGGAGCCGGCGGTTGTCTTCATATCCCGATGGAACCGAACGTAAACAGCTTGAATACCGCGTCGGCTCTCACGCTACTTTTGTTCGAAATACGTCGGAAGTTTCCCGCACGACGAGACCCTTCTGTATGTTAAGACCGTAATAAATGAATAGAAGTTTTCTTTGCTTTTTTCTTTACAAAAAAAAAAAAACTCCATGTTTCTTTCATTCGTTGACTTGGCCGCCATTTACATAGCCTGCAAAGTGGTTTGTGTCCGCGTCATTGAACGCACTCACTCTGCAAATTTGTCCTGCAATTTTTTTTTCTTGCAATTCATCGCAGTCTGAAACCGGCCGGCTCTTCCGCTCGACCAATTGGAATAATTCAGCCGATTGCTGGTCGTATTCAGCACTCAGCGCTGCCAACCGTACAGGAAAATCTGTACAAGTGCAGGATTTAGGTGTTGCGGACAGATATTTGAAAACCAAATGAAGGTAGTAGAATACCGGGACATTAGTCCGACCAAAATTACTAAAAAAATGATTTTACTTTATTATTTTAATAATACAATTTTTTAGAACAAAACATTTGCTACCCTCAAAATTTTTATTTTCACGTTTCATAATCGCAATTTCTAGTACATTAACGACCGAATTCGACACACCTGTCATTTTCGCTCTTCGAAAATTCAGTTGCGCCATTGGCCCTCTGGATAAAAGCCGCGCAACTGAATTTTCGAAGAGCGAAAATGCCTCGATTTCTCCTCGATGAGTGAAGATTTTGTATGGAGATCGAGCCATGACGTCACCAATCGAGGCAAAATCGAGGCATTTCTCATGACGAACTGTCGGATATGTGCGCGGCCTGAGTTTAAGTTGGCGGTGCATTGTCATTAAAAAATTCAATCTACTACGAAACTTTCGAATCTACTACGCTTTTCGGTCCAGATCTGGCTACTACAATTTTCGAAAAGGTAGCACAACGCTGACTCGCGGTTCCGTATTCAGCAAACGAACGCGTTTGCGCAATGAGTTGCGCGCCGAGCCGACCGCCGCCGACACACGAACGACCAACCCGGGGGGTTCGAGCCGTTCTCATCGCCGCGACCATCGTCAATCGAGCAAGATCTGGATAGTGAGTAACATCGTCGATTTTCAACACCTAACGTCAGGAAAGGTTTGGAGAGTGATTTACCATCTTTTCATCACTCGTAAAAAAAACAGTGTGAGTCGTCGTCGTCGTTTCCTGCCCTGCACGCAGTGCGTCGTCGTCACCCCGTAAAATAAGAAAAACAAACAAATCCTCCCCGCACCCCGCGAGAACAACAATTCACATTCGTTCGCATTAAAAACCGAAAAAAAAAACACCCCCCCAGAAAAAAGTAAAAAAAAAACGCAGACTCCTGCAGTAAAAAACGAAAAAAAAAAAAAAAAAAAAAGAAGGCAAGAACCCGAGAGCAGGCAATTTTCAATGGCGGACGCAGAGAAAATATCCGGGGATCAGCAGCAGCAGCAGGCGGCCGTTGCCGTGCAACAGCAGCAGCAGCAGCAACAATCGCCGGCTTTGGAACAGCAGCAGCAATCGCCGCAACAAGGCGGAGGAGGTGGCGCTTCCGAGAAAGTTCTGGCCGTTCCGCAGCCCGTCAAGGAATTAATCGGTAAGTCGAAGCAGCCGGGGGTTTTTTCTTTTTTTTTTTTTTTTCACCCCGCCCCCGCGTTTTTCGTTGCGGAAATTGCGTATTGCATTTTTGGGGCTAGATCAATAAACCCGTGAACGGGGCCCGAGTGATTTTTTTTTTTTTTTTTTGAATGGAAGGACGTGCGGCGGGGGAGTTTTTGCGCGAAATGGCGGCCCCGTTATGCCGGCCACAGTTATTTTTTTTTTTTTTTTTTTTTTTGTTTTTTTCGCGCGCTGGCATCGTGCGCGAAACTTCGCTGCGCGATGGTATCGCCATTTTGGAAAAAAAAAAACTTCTCGCCCCGATTTATTTTTAGTTTGGGGGGGTTTTTCGTTGCGTGACGAAGTTGCCGGGGATTTTGAGTGTTTTTCGGACCGCGCGGTGTGGTCCAATATTTTTTTTTGGTTGTAGGTTTTTGGCGACGGGCCGCGGTTTTTTTTTTTGTTCCGGGCGGCGGGGGTGGGTTTTTGTGCAGTGAAATTTTTTTTTTTTTTTTTTTTTTTCATTTTTTTCGTTTTTTCAGCTACGAAGGTAACCGGCACGGTTAAATGGTTCAACGTGAAGAGCGGCTACGGCTTCATAAATCGCAACGACACGAAAGAGGACGTTTTCGTTCATCAGACGGCAATTACCAAGAACAATCCGAAGAAGGCGGTCCGTTCGGTCGGCGACGGCGAAGTTGTTGAGTTCGATGTAGTCGTCGGCGAGAAGGGCAACGAGGCGGCGAACGTGACCGGACCGTCGGGTGAACCGGTACGCGGTTCACAATTTGCCGCGGATCGTCGTCGCGGCTATCGTCCGTGGCTTCAGAGAAATCGTCGCCGGAATAATACGGGCGGCGGCAATAGTAGCCGGAACGAGGACGGACAGGATGGTGGCGGTACCGGCAGCGGTGGAGGTGGCGGTAGTCAACATGACGGTGACGGTCAACAATTGGACGGAAACGGTCAACAACAGCAGCAGCAGCAGCGAGCACAACGTGCCGGACAACAGCAACGTCGTTTTCGTGCACGCGGTCGCGGACGCGGCTACAATTATTTCGGTAATGGTGGCGGCGGCGGCGGCGGTCCGGCCGGCGGTAATGGTGGCGGACGTCGTCAACGTCGCGATCAGAATGGCAGTGGTGCAGGCGGCGATACAGGCGGCGACCTGAACAATGCCGATTCAACTAATGAGGATGGTGGCGGCGGTGGCGGAATTCGTTCCGGCGGACAATCGCGTGGTGGACGTGGCGGACCGCCCCGACGCTTCTTCCGTCGTAATTTCCGCGGCGGACGAGGCGGCGCTGGCGGTGGTAATGGTGGCGTCGGCGGCGGTGGTGGCGGTGGCGGTGGTCGCCGTGCACGCAGCCAGGAAGGTAATTAAAAACAACAAAACAAAAAAAAAGATCGAATTCCTCACAAAAATTTAAAATAAAAAAAAAAAACAAAAAAAAATCATGAATTTAAATTACATCAAAAACGAAAAATAAAAAAAAAAACAAAATCAACACCAAAAATATATCTTAAAAAAAAAAAAAAACAAGAAAAAGAATTATATAAATATAAATAAAATCTAAGTGAAAAGAAGAACCTGATTGCGAAACTACAAAAAAACAAAAAAAAAAAAAAGAATTTTTAAAAATAGAAATAGTAACTTTTTTTTGAGTAAAAAAACAAAAAAAAACCAAAAATTTAAAATCTTTTTTTTACTTTTATATTTAAAACTTTTCTTTCATTTTCCATCACTAAAAAGAAAAACCTATTTATTTTCTTTACTGTCTGTCGGCTTTTTCTGTCTTCCGTTTTCTCTCTCTATTTTTCTTTCTTTTCCGTTGTCTCTCTATTTTTCTTTCTTTCGTTTTCTCTCTATTTTCTTTATTTTCTTTCTCTCTCTCTATTTTCTTTCGTTCTCTCTCTCTCTATTTTCTTTCGTTTTCTCTTTCTTTATTTTCTTTTCTCTTTATTTTCTTTCGTTTCTCTCTTTCTTTTCTCTCTCTATTTTTTTTCGTTTTCTCTCTTTCTCTCTATTTTTCTTTCGTTTTCTCTCTCTCTCTCTTTATTTTCTTTCGTTTTCTCTCTCTCTCTTTATTTTCTTTCGTTTTCTCTCTTTATTTTCTTTCGTTTTCTCTCTTTATTTTCTTTCGTTTCTCTCTTTCTCTCTCGATTTTTCTTTCGTTTTCTCTCTCTTTATTTTCTTTCGTTTTCTCTCTCTCTCTTTATTTTCTTTCGTTTTCTCTCTCTTTATTTTCTTTCGTTTTCTCTCTCTCTTTATTTTCTTTCGTTTTCTCTCTCTCTCTTTATTTTCTTTCGTTTTCTCTCTCTCTCTTTATTTTCTTTCGTTTTCTCTCTTTATTTTCTTTCGTTTTCTCTCTTTATTTTCTTTCGTTTCTCTCTTTCTCTCTCGATTTTTCTTTCGTTTTCTCTCTCTCTTTATTTTCTTTCGTTTTCTCTCTCTCTCTTTATTTTCTTTTGTTCTCTCTCTCTATTTTCTTTCGTTTCTCTCTTTCTCTCTCTATTTTTCTTTCGTTTTCTGTTTTCATTTTCTTACTCTTGGAAAATTCGTGAAAATGAAAAAAACAAAAAGAAATTGCTTTGTTACAACAAAAAAAAAAAAAAACAATTGTTGTTAACTCTTTAATGTCTCGTGACTTAACAAAACAAAAAAAAACCAAAAAAATAAATCTAGGCGCCGAAAGTATCGGACAAGATGGCGGCGACGGCGGCGGCGGCGTTGTTCCTCAACGTAGTGATCGTCGCAGCGGTGGTAATCCGCAATTTCGTCGTAATCGTAGAAGGGCGGCAACTGGGGCTGATGGTCAGGGTGGTGGTGGAGCGGGAGGAGGAGGAGGAGCATCGTTAAACGGCGGAGACGAACAAAACAAACAGGTAAATTTCAATTGAACAAACCGTTTTTTTTTCTTATTCTCCTTTTGGCTCCTTCTCCTCTTGGGGTCTAGACTTTTCCACCATCCCCCGTTCCTTCCCATGTTCTTGGCCCCATCAGTCAACGAGCCCCAATCCTTGCGACTCCATCGGTCTCTTTGTTTATTTTATCTTGAGTCCTTTTCTCTCTCTCTTTTAACTGTTCAAATAATAAATTAACTTAATTATTTTTCTATTTTGTCCGTTGCTGTCGTCGTCGTCGTTTGTTGATCTATAAACTGCCGTTCGTAGGATGCTGGCCAACTAGTCCACAACACAACAACAGAAAGTTCTGCTTAAAGACCGTGCGAGTAAGCGAGCTAGAAAGAGAGAGAGAGAGAGAAGAACCAAATAAAATATTTATAAACATCAACAAAATGAATCCAAGTCGTAAAAAAAAATTAAACAACTATATAAATGTTTCCCATAAATGTATGAATTAAACCACAACAAACAAACAAACACACACCCCCCCCCTCCCTCCCTCCGGAGAACACACACACAAAACTTGGCTGGCGCCCTAAAACTGCAGCCGCGATGAAGCAACACTACAACGGGGATTTTTTCTATTATTTTCCGCCCTCTGCCCGCCTCGGACGAGATCTCAACCAACTCACTACTTTCTTCTTTCTTCTCCGCATGACTTAAAAACCCGATGATTGTACGTGCACGCACGCCTTTCAACCCAGTAAACAAATCGGTGGGGGGGGGGGAAAAAAACAAACAAACAAAAAATCCCTTCCACGAATTCCATTTTGTTTATTTTCTATTTCATGTTATAAAACCATTTTTCTCTTTTCTTTTTCTTATACGAATATAACTGATTATTTTATAAGTTAAAAACAAACCCGAATGGGGTGTGTACCGCCTAAAACAAGAAAACAAAGCAAAAACCATTTATTAAACTGGAAAAATCTCCGACATAAAAAAAGAAAAAGTAATTAAGAAGATCGTAAAACAAAACGGTTAATCTGTGTGTTAAAAAAACAAACAACCTACTACCCCCTACTAATAAATGTGTGTACGTCGTCGTAATTATTAAAAATTAAAATCCCGAAATAAGAAAAAGAACGAGAAGCGAAAAGCAAAAAAACCCGACCGTTACGCGTCAACTGACAAGCAGCGCGCGAAATTTGAAAATTGCAACAATAAGGAAAAGGACCGAACGCGCGCGCGCGCGTCGTTCGACGAATAAGCCACAAACGAACGAACAACAACAAAAACAACTTCCTTATCTATTGAAAATTAAAAAGAAATAAATGGATATAAACAAAACAAAAAAAAATTGTAAAAGATGTCAAACGGAGTGTTTTTGTATTCAATTTCCTTTTCTATTCACAATTCCTTTGTAGCGCGCGGTTTTTAACCGGCCCCGTTTGAAATGTAGGGGAGGAGAGGGGGGGGGGAATGACCGGGTGGAGCCAGGGAGAAAGTCCGGGGGTGGAGCCAGGGAGAAAGTCCGGGGGTGGAGCCAGGGAGAAAGTCCGGGGGTGGAGCCCCAAACCGTTTAATTGTTCCCGGCCCGGTATTTCAATGTAGCGTTAACTTGCAGGTCTGGTAGTTCCATATAAAGTCAATTCGAAAGGTTTTCGTTAACTGACAACTTACAAGTTAACTCTACATTGAAATACCGGGCCTAAACCAGTCAGCTGATCGGTTAAGGGGGTGGGGGTGGTGTCACGTGACAACTGCAAGGAAGATGGTCGTTTTGAATCGAAAAATGGCGGAAAAACACCACCACTCGTCTATTAAGAGACTGCAGCGCGCAATTAATCAGCGGCCGGTTGTGATACTTTGTTCATCCGTTGGCCCCCCCGCCAAGGAAACACAAGGATCACAAATCCTTGTGTACCGTACGTCATGCGATCGAAGCGCGCTTAGAAACGCATTGAAACGGATGTGGAAATTCTTTTACAGTGGACGGGTGCGATCTGGTGGTGAGCTTTGGAAGCTTTCAGGACGTGGTTGAAAGGAAATGGCGGTTTGTTTTCAAAGGTGTTCAGTTTCTTAGGTTTAAAACGTGGAATTTGTCGTATAAAAATTTAACATTTTTCCAAATTATACACGAAATGAAAGGGGAGCTCAACAGCTGCTCAAAATAACCAACCAAACTGAAATCCGATCAAAATTGGGAGAGTGGGGGCCAAAAACGTGGAAAAGCCGTTAAAATTGGAAACTCCCTTTTTGGCTCGCCTGGCCGCAAAAAATTTTATTTTTTAAATCTGTTTGCTGATTTGAAAAGGCGACACCCGTACCTTTAATTTAAGCCCCCATTCGTCAAAATCGGACCCCAGGAACAGAATTTCGAAAAATCGCCCCAAAAATGGCAAGGGGTTAAGTGGCATTTTTTTTAAATATCAAAATTTATCATTTTTCCAAATTATACACGAAATGAAAGGGGAGCTCAACAGCTGCTCAAAATAACCAACCAAACTGAAATCCGATCAAAATTGGTGGAGTGGGGGCCAAAAACGTGGAAAAGCCGTTAAAATTGGAAACTCCCTTTTTGGCTCGCCTGGCCGCAAAAAATTTTATTTTTTAAATCTGTTTGCTGATTTGAAAAGGCGACACCCGTACCTTTAATTTACGCAGCATTTACTTGTCAGAATCTGTGCCTTTAAATTGCTGTGGTCAAATGAAGGGCAAAGAACCACACGAACGTGAAACCAAATAAAAAAAAAAAAACGGCTTCCATTTTGAATTTTCATCGCTGTTCATATTTTCAGTTCATTGCCAAAGTGCGTACAAAAACAAAAAGCAGACGAGAATTTACTTAAAAACTAAGAAAACTAAAAAATCAAATTGATACAAAGGCCTGCTCTGCGTTCCGCTTCACCAATTATTCAAAAAATCGAAACCCTTTCGCAAATCATCGGCCGACACGTCCAGCAACAATTTCGAATCTTCGTCGATGTGCTTGTCGTCGTCGTCTTCGGATTGTAGAGACGATGACGACGTCATATCGCCCGTACCGTTGTCCTTGTTGTAGCCGCCGCCGCTGCCGCAGCCCCCGAAACTTTTCATCAATACACGCTTCTCGTCGTCATCAACGGCGCACGTGATCGTACCGTCGTCGCAATCGGCGGCGGCGGCGGCTCCGCTTTGCTGGCTGTTGGTTGACGAAGCGGCCGTTGTCGTCGTCGTGTTGAAAATGAGATTATTCTTGCAAATGAACTTCGTTAGGAAGTTGATCTTTTCGTTGGTGTGATCGTTGGTGGGTTCGCTAATCGTTGGTGTACGATCGTCACGATCCGCGCCGACGACCGTTGACGATTTAAGCGATGCCATCAGTAGCTTTTCGTCGTCGTAGAAACGTTCGTATTTTTTACTACTCGTCGTTGTGTTGGCCATTTTATTTTTCACCAATGCGGGCAGCAGAATGGAGTTCGGTTGCTTGTTGACGATCGTCGCAGCCGCCGCCGGTGTGTCACAGCCGCCGACGCCGCCGCCGGTGATTTTCGTTGGAACGTCGGACGATCGATTGAGTCGTGCCGTTGTTGCCGATTTGTTCGTCGTTGTTGAATTGTTGAGTCCGTTTGCTGGTGGCGGAGCGGGCAGTGTTCCGGCCGCCGCCGCCGTCGCTAATACTGCTCCGGGTTGATGCGATTTTTGCCCAATCGGCGTCTGAGTATTGCTTGGGACTAGATTCAAATTGATTTGGCTTTTCGTTTTGAAGCTGAACGGAGCCGAGTGCTCGTCGCGAAATACACCAATAATATCGTCGTGTATTAGCTTCTGGGCAGTCTTCTGATTGGTGAAGGTTCGTAGGTTCTTGCCGTCGTACAGGTAGATGCCGTTTTGTATTTTATCGGTGATTAATTGTTGTAGGTCGCGATCATCGTCCGTTTGAGCGTTGTAGACCGACGACGGTGTTGATGAAGCCGACGACGACGACGATGACAGCGTGTCGAAGTAGCGCAGGGCAATTTCGGGCTTAATCAGCGTCTCGTTGATGATATCGGTTTGTTCGTTTGCGTTCAGCTCGTGCCAGATGTGCTCGTACGACGATTTCGTTTCGTTGATGTCCAGGTGAATCTTACGCGCGATTGGATTAATTGTTGAAAAGTAGTCGTCGATCGTTTCGATACGTTGCGCCGTCATCGTTGGTGTGTGCGAGACTACGCACGCAGTATGTTGAGATCTCAGTGGGTGTGTTTTCGTTCGAAAAGAATCAGTCTTGGGGTTTGCATCTGGAAAGCGAACAAGTCAAATAGAGATCAGTTTAATCAAGCGGACCAAACACGCTACACAAACAATGGCAGATCCACACACAAAATCCCGCATAAATCTCTTAAAAAAAAAAACCATTCAAAGGAGACTGATTGCGAGAAATCAATGCTAACTAATCTGGAAGAGGAGGACACACAGAATGTTTGGGAACCTAAGCAAATGGGTGTAATCCGAAGACATGCCAGTGGAGTCCCACCACTTTTACTCGGGTTCAAGCAACTGTCAAACAAAAAATCAGCTGGCTGTCATCAGAATCGCACATGGTCGCAAATGTCGCCTTTTCTTTTTGCGGTTGGAATTTTCCGGAAAATGCGTCACTCTGCATACCATCTAACATCCTTATTTCTCCACATATAACATTTATGACTCAGTAGAAAAAGCCAGGACGCGGCGGGTTCGTACCTCATGGAGCAAAAGGTTCGGTTTTCGCCGAAAGGCCTCGGGAACTGTTCAAGGTAAAATGAAACGCGACGGGACTCCGCACGATGCCTTTGTTTCCGACAGTTTCCCTTATCTTCGCGCATACACGCAAATTTCTCGAGGATTGCACTTACTACGCATCGAATTGATAATATTATAATATTTACTGAAGTGTCACGCACCCGTTAATTTTATAAATAAATAAATAAAGACGACAGTCCAGCGATGAAAATCCGCGACGAAAGAAGATGGCGCCAAAAGGGCTCTATTTACTTGTTGTTGTTTTCGTTTTTAAACACTTTAAAAACGAAATTTTCCACCAATTTTTTTGCACCCACACTAAGATTAAAAAAACTGCGCCTCGGGTCCCCCCTAAAAACACCCACGGAAAATCTCGGGGGGAAAAATCAACACAAAACTCGCCCAGAAAAAAAAAACAGAAGCAAACTGAAGCGCACTTACTTCTCGCCTCGCCCTTTTCACATCGAAGAAAATCCGAATCAGGGGTTTGAGGCTGCCGGCGCTGCTGCTGCGGGTGATGGTGGTGGTGGTGAATGCGATCGCATTACTAAAACAACCCTTTGTTAAACTAAAGACCGGACAACAACAACAACAACAACAAAAAAAAAATCAAAACTCTTATTAACTGCGCAAGGCTTCGAAATTTTGTGTGACCAGAAAGCGACGACAGAAACTCCAACAATGGACCCCCTACTTTCTTGGAAATTGCGGACCAAGGGGGCCAGCCAGCTCTTCCCCTGACCCCTCCCCTCTACGGCGCACGCTCAATATAACCGCATAAGAAAAACCATCGCTTGTAATACGAACGCGAAGGGGTCTCAAGACATAATCGTACAAAAATCAATAGAAATGCGATGGTATGAGTTGGTGCGGTGCTTTCGATGCTCTGTTTCATCTTAAGATCCCCTTCCCCCGACCCACTCCCGTCACTAACACCCACGCTACACGATGACGTTGTTTTCGGTGTAAAATCCCGGAGTTTCCAGCCACGAAAAATCCGATTTGCGAATCGAATCGGTGTTACGGACCTAGAGGAGAGGACGAACGGATTTGAGATTGGTTACTGCTCTCCGTAATCGAAGGTCACGTAAACAGCATGCCGAAATTGTCTTGGGAGGCTTAGAGCTTCGAATTCTTGGGCCTTCTCAATATACGGTGCCTCCCGTGTTACGGTGGTGCAGGTCCTGACCTGATTTAGACTGTCGCGCCATTGATGGTGATGATTAATACCTCGGTACGGTGCCTCCTTAATACTATCATCGTCATGAATGGCGCGACAGCTCAAAACAGGCCAGTGCCGCCTGAAGTTGTCGCGATCCAAAGACCGCTCGTCTCCGAGCTAAACATCCGACCGGAAATTTTTGGTTGTGGTCGATGCGTGATTATTTCGATTTGAAAAAGTCAAAAGATTTCCACCTATACGATCCGAATTAATGGCTGAAGTTCGAGCTGAAGCGACGCGCATGTTGGCTGCCGGAACCAGCTACGGCAGTTATCTGTTGCCCTCGCCACTTTCGTGATTTTCCTACCGGGTTCTTGCTTGTTCTTTGAGCGCCCAGCATCAGCAGTCCGTTCCCTCGGCTGGCTTTACTACCTCGATGAAGACTTCCGGTTGTTTTTTTTTTCCCTGAACCTTGCCTACTTTCGGTTATTTCTACTGCTCAAGTCGAACTGTTCACTCCAAGGCTTCCGGTTCACTCCAAGGCTTCCGGTTCACTCCAAGGCTTCCGGTTCACTCCAAGGCTTCCGGTTCACTCCAAGGCCTCCGGTTCACTCCAAGGCTTCCGGTTTACTCCAAGGCTTCCGGTTTACTCCAAGGCTTCCGGTTCACTCCAAGGCTTCCGGTTCACTCCAAGGCCTCCGGTTCACTCCAAGGCTTCCGGTTCACTCCAAGGCTTCCGGTTCACTCCAAGGCTTCCGGTTCACTCCAAGGCTTCCGGTTCACTCCAAGGCTTCCGGTTTACTCCAAGGCCTCCGGTTCACTCCAAGGCTTCCGGTTCACCACTCCAAGGCCTCCGGTTCACTCCAAGGCTTCCGGTTCACCACTCCAAGGCTTCCGGTTCACTCCAAGGCCTCCGGTTCACTCCAAGGCCTCCGGTTCACCACTCCAAGGTTTCCGGTTCACTCCAAGGCCTCCGGTTCACTCCAAGGCTTCCGGTTTACTCCAAGGCTTCCGGTTTACTCCAAGGCTTCCGGTTCACTCCAAGGCTTCCGGTTCACTCCAAGGCCTCCGGTTCACTCCAAGGCTTCCGGTTCACTCCAAGGCTTCCGGTTCACTCCAAGGCTTCCGGTTCACTCCAAGGCTTCCGGTTCACTCCAAGGCTTCCGGTTTACTCCAAGGCCTCCGGTTCACTCCAAGGCTTCCGGTTCACCACTCCAAGGCCTCCGGTTCACTCCAAGGCTTCCGGTTCACCACTCCAAGGCTTCCGGTTCACTCCAAGGCCTCCGGTTCACTCCAAGGCCTCCGGTTCACCACTCCAAGGCTTCCGGTTCACTCCAAGGCCTCCGGTTCACTCCAGGGCCTCCGGTTCACTCCAAGGCTTCCGGTTCACTCCAAGGCCTTCGGTTCACTCCAAGGCCTCCGGTTCACTCCAAGGCTTCCGGTTCACCACTCCAAGGCTTCCGGTTCACTCCAAGGCCTCCGGTTCACTCCAAGGCTTCCGGTTCACTCCAAGGCTTCCGGTTTACTCCAAGGCTTCCGGTTCACTCCAAGGCTTCCGGTTCACTCCAAGGCTTCCGGTTCACCACTCCAAGGCTTCCGGTTCGCTCCAAGGTCTCCGGTTCACTCCAAGGCCTCCGGATCACAACACCGGTTATAATTCGCGATCCCGTCTTCTTCCCCGTCCCCCCGCCCGGTCAGTGGGTGGTTGTAGCGTCTGACGCGTGCGTCAATGTCCCAAGTTGGAGCAACAGATCTAGAAAAAGTTCCGTTGTAAATGCGAAGCTTCGGTTTTCCGGTGGTTTTAATCGCGCGTTCTCAATCCGAATCCGTGTCTTGATCACTTCCGTCACTTAACCGGATTCTTTCTGTAGTATTAACTAACGGACGCACCGGAAAAAGCTGCCAGGGAAGTCTAGCCGCCCCGTTGCTACGAGGTCTGGAGCACTTGTTCGCTTAACCTCCTTATGTCAAACCTTCATCAAACTGTCAAATTAAATTTGAAAGATTTTTATTCTGCCCTGTCGCCGCGATTAGGGTTGCTGCATATCCAGGAACCCTAGCCGCGATCAAGCTACAGTTGGCGCCTTAACGAACTTCCGGAGTGAAGTTGCCGCCCGCTCACCCTCGCGGGATCATGTCAGTTAAAACCCAAAAATTTCTTCAAAAATATCGGTTTTTTTTTTCGCACCCCCAAAGATTTAAGGACATTTCACAGCAGAGAAGAACTTAACCTTGTTTTCCGTCTCTCTCTCTCTCTCTCTCTCTCTCTCTCTCTCTTCCGCTTAACGGAACAAAGGATTTACAAAATAAGTTTCGAACTCTGTTCGTCCTTTTCATAAACAACAACAAATCATTCGAAAAAAACTAAAAAAAATCTCCCCTCCTCCCTTCCGTCGTCTTAAGAAAATTCGCAAAAGAAAATCATCTGCAAACCGAACACAAACGCAATAAAAAGGACATCCCTTTACATGCAAGGGGCGGTCGAAGAAAATCGCAACCAACCCCTCGCACACTAACGAGACTCGAAATCGAAATCCCGCGCTCACTCTACACATACACACAGAAATCGGTCGCGCGCGTGATATTGCGGGGTGCGTTCGTTTGGCAGACCCTAAAAACAGTTTAGTGTGTCCTCGCGCACCAAAACCACATCACCCCCATAATAACAACCCCCCGGGGGGCGGAGAGAAGCGGGCGTTTCGATTCGATGGACATAAACACACAAAGCTCTCATTTTCAAGGACTAACCGCCACCCCCGTCATCAGTCGATCGACCAAAGGGTCTTTTTTGTTTTGTTTTTTTTCTCTACCCTACAATAGGGTTGCTGCGTACACTAAGCCACGAAGTTTATCCAGCAAAAACCTACCCTAAAAGTAAGGGCACGTGTATCAAAAATCCGTTGGTTGTTGTTGTTTTCTTCGAGGGTTGCTGGAATCGTGGCGTGGCGGGTGGAGAAAGGGGAGGGAGGGTATTTGTTTTTGTTGTTTTCGTTTGAATGTATGGACGTGTGTGGATGCATACGGAGCCCTGACGAGGACATGCAGCGCACGCGAGTCTCTCTGCATGTGGGGTCCTTAGTATAGCTTGCACGGTGTGTGTGTGTGTGTGTGTGCATGCGTTGGTGGGTTTTTGTATACGATCGTGTTCGTGTGTATGCATGCCGGGTGGTGTGTGTGTGTGTGTGTGTGTGTCACTAGTCTAGTGTACATTGCAGGACCAAGGGAAAAACGAACAAAAACCAAAACAAGGAAAACGAAACAAAAAGCCAATCAAAAAAAAGAAAATACCCCGCTTCGTAAGTATGTGTGCGTGTGCTATATAATGTACCCTAGTGGATCCTAGTGTCCCTGCCGCTCGCTCAAAACCCTGTAAACATTCGTGCGCTAAACAAGGACATTTTTCATTTAATATAGTTTTTCGCGCCGCGGCCATTTCTTTCACGTAGCCGGGCGCATTTTTTTTAAAAACGCGCATCATTCCGACTCGAACGCAACGTGTTTTCCGGTCACACGACGAAATTCGTGCAAAAAGTTTCCCGTCTATTTTCTTCGTCGTTCTTTTCGATTTCCGTTTTTTTTTTTCCCGCAACAATTATTAAGTGCGTATATGTGTGTTGTTGTTGTTGTTGTTGTTTAATCGGGGGTAGTTTTTCTTTTTCTCGCATTTTATATTCAATGAAATTTGCTCCATTAATTTTGGCGTAATTAAATGAAAATTGTTTGCAAGGACAATTTGTTTTTGTTTAAAAGAAAGAAAAAAAAAGGGAAAAAAAACGGCCAATGTTCGTATGTGAAAGTGTCGTGGTGGGTGGTTGTGGTGATACAGTGTGTGCGGATGTGTGTGTTTGTAGTATTAAAAACTATTAGTCGATTTCATGGACACTTTATAACGCCCCAAACAAAACTGCTAATTTTTTTTTTTTTTTTGGTTCAGTCCGGCGCTCTTTAATTTATTTATTTTGATTTTTGGATATTTATTTTTCTTATAATTTCGACCAAAATTCAATTTAATTACGTTTTAAGCAATTCATTATTATTAATTATTGTCTTAAAAAGAAAAAAAAAACCAGGAAACCCACGCCATTTTGTTTATTTGAATTGAAAAATTTCGTGGCCATTTTTCTTTTTTTGAAATCGACCCTCTTTTTTCGTGAAAAAATTTGCAACAATTTTTGAATGTAGCGTGTCTGTGGCTGGAATTAAATAACGTTCCGTTTTTTTTTTTGCAACCCCATCCCCTCCCCCCCTCCCCGGTTAATTTTATCGATTTTTCCGTAAATTTCTGCCGTATTTTAAATTGGTTTTTTTTTTTTTGTGGTTTTTTTGTTTTTGTGGATGCGAGTGACGTGGCCAGTTTGTTTGCGTGGAAAATGTTACGAGAGGGGGTAGAAAAGAAGCTACATTTGTCCGACCTGTGTGACGAAATTAAGGGCTTACAGTCGATAAGAAATCTTGCAATCGACCAGACTTTGCAAAATATCAAAAAAATTCGCCCCCAAACTCAAAGTGATGGATACAGAAACTAGACCCGCCCCGTGCGGGGGCACGTGGTAGAAATTTTGAGTTTTTCTTGTCCGATTGGGCAGCGGGGGGAGGGGGATGGGGGGTTGGACTGCACATCAACGACTAACCGCACGCCATTTATCCGATCCAAATTCAGGATGCAGTGGAGTTTAATCCGTTCTAGTCGCTAGGTGTTCCGATGGTGTCCCCCCCCCCCCCCTCCCCGGGAGTCCCCTATTTTCCACGCTACCCACAGCGCGACTTTAGTATTTCATCATCAATGGCGCGACATCCCAAGTCGGGGCCTTGCCTTCAGGCGCTAGAATTTTCCGAACTGTTTTTTTTTTTCTTTCGTTCATCATCAGAAAATCACATATCTGGCTTTAGGTTTTTCGACAAAAGGCCCGAAACGCAATGGTACACGTTCCGTTCCGTTCCCGTCACGAAAAGTGCGGTTATGTGATCCGTAAAAGTTTGAATTTAGGTGAACTCGTCCGATTCGTTCCGTTGTGTGCATTTACAAGGTCAGCGCCAGCTTAAATCCAGGGGGCCTGTCGCGGCCAAGAATCCTCGGCCGTATCTCCTTCCAAGCGGCTCGCTCCGAACACTTCACTTCCACAGATACAACACTTGGTATAGCTCATTCTTATCTACAGCTCACAATTTAGACTTAATCGATCTACTCTCCCCGTTGAAAGCGCACACAAAACTCTTCTTTCGTCGAACTTGGAAATTCCGATCAGCAATTATCGCTTAAACCCGTAAAAGTTCACCGAGTCGATAATTGCTGATCGGCGCCATCGATCAATTCTCGGCCATCGAAACAAGTTGGATTTTAGTCGATCGATAGCCGATTTTGCATATTTTTTCTTCCTGATCGTCGGGCACAGATGTCCGACCTTTGTTCTAGTATTGGAAACTATTACATACTATTGATATTCAATACAACTTCCGATACGAGGCATGCTTACATGAAAATCGGGTTCAAATCGACCCACGACAGGCCGTTGAAAACGTCTACTTTGACAGCTGAACGTGACGGAACGGAACGTGAGCATTGTCTTAAGGTGGGGGCTGGTTCAAGCACACATAGAACCGACAATGGGTCCGTTGTGATTTCACATGCACGTGAGAAGATACCCGAGGTGCCCGAGGATAACATCTAAGGCAAACCACTCTGGCGGCGGCCTGAAAAACTGCAACAGCTTGTTCAGCTTGCGAACTTAAACGCGTGGCTGTCCGTGAGAGCACTGGACACACTAAACGTTCCGTTGTGATAGCACAGGATCATCGAATCCGGTCCTAATCGTCCGAACCACTTGAAGCTTGCAATGAAGCGTTGGATTCTCGCGACCTCCATTGTGTGGGCAAGTTCACCAAGACCAAGTTGAAGAAGTAAACTTCCGAGATGAGCTTTCCTTCTGGCGGACAGAGCAGGAACAGGTACAGAGAAAGTGAAGGACTGTCTCCTCCACCTCCTCCTCGTCCTCGATCCCGGGCAGCTTCTACAGAAGTCGTTTGGGAAAAAAGTCCGAGCCTCTCAGCATGTCGACCTATAAGACAGTGTCCGGTTAGGACACCACCGACTGTTTTCCTGATGTTCGCCCCTTTTGAGCAGAGTCACACGACAGAGTGACAAGTGACACGACCCACACCCGTGGTCTCCAATCCTCCATCAATCTTGTGGAGAGTTCTCTACACTGGAGAGTTCTCCACAGGGAAGACACACTAAAAGGCAAGTCTTGAGCATTCAGGCCACCTATACTCGAATCCCCAGTCTCTACTCGAACTTTTTCGTCCTTCTCACGAATTTCAAAAGCTCAGGTAGCGAGCGAGAACGAAGTTCCTCCATCCTCATAACATCGACGCCGTATACATGCAAAAGAGTAAGCTGTGGACACTCGAGAAGAAAATGTTCGGTCGTGTCGTCGCTCTCGTCACAAGCAGTCGTCACATGGGTTCGTCAATCGATTCTCAATCTGACCATGTGTAGGCCACACGAGTTATGACCCCCCCGCTGTGAGAACCCGAACCATACTACTACATTCCTTTCTGCTCAATTCGAGAAGAAAAGCAGCGGTTCGTCCGCACTTGGTCCCCCTCAAACAAGGTTTCTGGTCTGCCGCATTCCCGGAAAAAAAGCCGCCATCTCTCTTATGTGTGATTTACTCACCGACTCATCAATGGCAGGCCCTAACCGAGGCAACAGGCACACCGAAAACTGGCTCTGGTCCAACCACTGGCTGACTCCGATCCACCTTTTGCTAATGCATCCATTGCCATTTATATTTTGGTGACGCGGAACGTTAAGTGATTGCTTTCTGCTCCGTTGAAACTTCGATAGGCTAGCTCCCTCACAATCGCAGTAAAAAATGTTTGCGTTCGTCATGTAAGCCAGCCCAGACACTTTGTCGGGCACAATATTGTTCTTTCGTTTGATTTCTAGTGCGCGCGGATCGAGCTAGCGTTGGAGAGTGTTAGGGATTCGGGAGAGCTGCACTTGAGCCACGGAAGCGATTAAACTCGAAACATGCCAACAAATGACGCCGAACGGCACCGTTCCAAATCTGTCAAACGGAACGTTCCGAAACTTTGGTAGTCGTTCCAAGCGCGCAAACTGATCGTGCGAATCAGTGCCGCGCCGCGTTGTAACTAGGGTTGCTGCGTGTAGAGGGTTTAACGTGTACACATAACAACCCTAGTTGTAACTAGCCCCGACTTAAATTGAAACAAAACTTAACCCCCGACCTCCCCCATGCGAACGAAGAGTTTCTATCACGTCCCGACCGGGGGCCGTACGCTTAAGGGCAGCGTTCCTTTTAAGGGCAGTTTAGTGTATACAGCAACCCTACTCAAAGGGTATCACCCGAATTAAAAGGAAAATAATAAAAAACACAGAATAATCGTTCAATTCGTTCGGTGTTGCACTGTTTTTAACTCCCGCCCCCCACCCACCCATCACCCACCACCTCACAGTTTAAAGCAAATGGCGTCGCGACGTCCGTGCGTAAGAATTTTTTTGTTTTTTTTTTTTTCGAAAACAACGAAAAATTCTGTGTAAAGTGGCACGCGGGCATTTTTCAAAATTTTAGCAACAAATCGAACCGTGCGTGAGACAATTTAAAAATTGTAGTATTTTTCTGTTTTTTTTCTCTCTCTCTCTCTCTCTCTCTCTCTCCCAGCAAACAAAGCGAATAAAAACGGAAATTTTACGCTAAATTTTTGGGGTTTGTTGTTTTTGTTTATTTTCGGTTTAACAATTTCGACTGTTGCAGGGGGGGGGGGGGGAAGGGCAGGGGAAAGGTGGTAGGAGGCAAGCAAATTTAATCGGTGCGAGGCTCGAAGAAAAATGTTTGTTCATATAAAATTGAAAGCAGTTTTCGATTCGGTTGCGTGTTTAAGAGTTCGAAAGAGCGAGAGAGAGAGAGAGAGAAAGAGAGTTTTAAAAGCCCCCCATCCCTTCCCAAAGACACCAAAGTTGTGTCTGTGCACTAATAAAACTCCGGCGGCTGTTTCTATTGTTGTTGTTGTTGTTGTTTAAAAAGCAGCACATGCGCTAATTTAAATTCTGTTTCGAAACCGGTAAAAAACAATAACAAAACGAAAAAAAAGGGGACAAAATACGGCCAAAAAAAAAAAAAAACCACTAAACGATTATTAATAAAATCAGGTCGGACCTAAACTTGTGTTCCTGTTTTGCTGCAAGACCTCCTGGGTCTTCAGCCCACCCCCCCCCCTCCCCACTCTTTTTCACTCTTAATATCCCACATTAACCTTTTCCGCATGATTCATGTTTATTTTACGCAAATTCACGTGGTCATCTCTCGACTTAGAAAGTGTATAGCGACCGGGATGATGGGAGGGGGGGGGGGGGAGGGAGGGGGAGGTGACTGACTGAGAAACTTTGTTTTTAATACAAAAGAAATCAACGCGAATTTATTTAAAACTGCCGCTCACAAGTTATTTGCCTTCGGGTTAAATCGGAAGTTTTTCATTTATTTCCGCCTAGTGTTAACGATTTTCGTCATATCTTGTAGGTTTTCGCAATTGGTGACCTCGTTTTCAGGTCACACTTTTTCCCACTTAAATACCTAGAAAGTGTTTTCAGGGTTTTTCGAAATTCGACCCCTAAGGGGGTGTAAAGTAGTTTCACGAATTCAGCCATATTCCTCATATATGAAAGGGTTTTATTTTCACAAATTCCGTCACATCTCCTAGGTCTTTTTAAATACTGAGTTCATTTTTTTGCCACACGTTCCTCACTTAACTACCTTGAAAGTGTTTTCAGGGTTTTTCGAAATTCGACCCCTAAGGGGGTGTGAAGAGGTTTCACGAATTCAGCCATATTCCTCATATATGAAAGGGTTTTATTTTCACGAATTCCGTCACATCTCCTAGGTCTTTTTAAATACTGAGTTCATTTTTTTGCCACACGTTCCTCACTTAACTACCTTGAAAGTGTTTTCAGGGTTTTTCGAAATTCGACCCCTAAGGGGGTGTAAAGTAGTTTCACGAATTCAGCCATATTCCTTATATATAAAAGGGTTTTATTTTCACGAATTCCGTCATATCTCCTAGGTCTTATTGAATATTGACTTAATTTTTTTTGCCACACGTTCCTCACTTAAATACCTAGAAAGTGTTTTCAGGATTTTTCGAAGTTCGACCCTTAAGGGGGTGTGAAGAGGTTTCACGAATTCAGCCATATTCCTCATATATGAAAGGGTTTTATTTTCACGAATTCCGTCACATCTCCTAGGTCTTTTTAAATACTGAGTTCATTTTTTTGCCACACGTTCCTCACTTAACTACCTTGAAAGTGTTTTCAGGGTTTTTCGAAATTCGACCCCTAAGGGGGTGTAAAGTAGTTTCACGAATTCAGCCATATTCCTTATATATAAAAGGGTTTTATTTTCACGAATTCCGTCACATCTCCTAGGTCTTTTTAAATATTGACTTAAGTTTTTTTCCACACGTTCCTCACTTAAATACCTAGAAAGTGTTTTCAGGATTTTTCGAAATTCAACCCCTACGGGATGGAGAGGGGGTAGTAAAGAGATTGTATAGTTTTTCACGAATTCTGCCATTCTTGTTTTGTTTAGATATTTTTATTTTTTTTTTTTCATAGTGACCGGTAAAACTTTCTCTTCTCCTCGACCACCACGACGGCGACACCTTCTAGCCGCTAGCCGCTTCTCGACGACAAACTTTCAACTTTTCAGTTGCGATCGCTTCAATATTTTGCGTACGTTTGGCAACGCGCTCAAACTAATCTCGTTTGCGTGGCGATTGGCGCTGGCATCCAAACAAAAACAGTTTTCTTTTTATAACTTTTTTGTAGTGTGGGGTTTAATAATCTTGGGGAACACGATCGTCTGTGCCGTTCGGATTCCCCCCCCCCCCCTCCGCTCCCCCCCCCCCCGCCCTCCGTTGTATTTAAAAACCGGTTGCGATGGTATTTTATGTGTTTGAGTTGAGCGCCTGAAAATCTTTTGCATCCGGCGTGCGAATTGCGAAGCGAAAAACGAAAATAACAAAAACAACGACCGAAATAAAGTGGCGCGCACATTTTTTTTCACCGACCCCACCCCCCACTTTGCCTCCCCTTATTTTTGTTGCTAGCCGGCGATAATGCGCGCGCCGTTTAATCGGTGTGAATTGTTTGGTGTCTGGTGTGTGCACGATGTGGTGTTGAATTTTTTTTTTTTGTTGTTTTGGTGCGTTTTTTCGGATTTTCGGAAGAAAAAAAAAAAATATCAACAATTTTCAAGTAACTTTAACGCCAAGTTCGTCCGGTTTCCCGGTTTTTTTTTTATTTAATCGCGGGATTTTATTGAATTTTCGAGAAACGGCGAAGATCCGAACCAAACGAAGACCAACGCTAATTTAATTACAGTTTTTCTTTCTTTTGTTGTTCACAGAAACGAAAACGGCTGCTAAACGAAATCTATCGGTTAAAAACAAAAAGTTACGACAATCGCACGCTACTGAGCATTTTAAAGCCGGGGAATTTTTGCATGAAAACTGATCGAAGGGGGTCGTTCGGAAAAAAAAAAACAATCAACAATCTTTCGCCCCACGCTTTATTTTCGGTTTTGAGGAAAAAAAAAAAATCGGCAGTCTCTTTTTGTTTTTGCCGCCGCTTAGTTTTGGTGTTTTTGTGCGCGCGCGAACAGTTTTGAATTCGAAAGTTCGTGCGGCTTGAGCGCGCGCGCTCTAACTGCTTAGGGGCGCGAAGAAGAGGAGAAAGGAGGCTTCGAGGGGTTGGTCTGTCGTCCTGCCGGCTGAATTGCGAGCCAACTGAAAAATGCCGCGACAATTTTGAAAAAAAAAACAAAAAAAAAAAAAAAACAACAGAAAAGTTCAAGAACGGCGGTGAAATTGCGTTAATATTGGTGACGTCAGAGAGCGGCCGTTATTTTCTTCTTCGTTGGTGAAAAAGAGTTCCCGTGGCACAGAAAAGGGGCGGGCGGGCGATAAAAACAGCGCAAAAATGAGTTCGGGCACATCGCAACAATTCTGTGTCCGATGGAACAGCCATTTGGGCAGTTTAGGGGCCGCATTTCCGCAGGTAACGAACGAAAAGTGCGCCGGGCCCCGTAAGAATTCGAAATAAAACCGTTCCGTTTTGTTTTTTCTTTTCTTTTTCAGCTGTTAGCCGGTCAACGTTTTGTCGATGTAACGCTTGCTTGCGAAGGTCACCAGTTGCACTGCCATCGACTCGTTCTGGCCGCCTGTTCGACCTATTTCGAGAGTCTTCTCGGCGAAAATCCGTGCAAACATCCGATCATAATTCTACCGCGCGACATTAAACTCTGGGAAATTCAGGCACTCGTCGATTTCATGTACAAGGGCGAAGTGAACGTATCGCAAGCCGGTCTATCCGATTTGCTTAAATGTGCCGAAATACTACAAATACGCGGCCTGTGCGGTTCGGATGCCGCGCTCAACTTAAATCAGGTCAATTCAACAACGGCAACGGCATCGACCGCAACAACACCGGCAGCAACAACAACAACAACAACGCCGACAACAATGCGAACAGCAACAACATTGTCGGGAACGTCGCAACAAACAACAACAAATGCCGCGATCGTTTCGACGACGGCCGCAATAACGACACAAAACGCACAAATCATAAACCGTTCGTCAACGCCCAATTCGAATAACGATCGATCCGAAACGGATTCACCAACAAGCCAACATCATCAACAACAACAGCAGAACAGTAACGAAAGTTCGCCGCAGCTAGTTGCACTGTCCGTGAGCGGCGGCGGCGGAGCAGCCGCAAATCTCACCAATCGGAAAAAGTCGTCGTTGTTGCGCCAGCAACAACAACAACAACAACAACAACAACAACTTCACCACACCGACACCAGCCCATTCTACAATAAAATCAAAAGTGAAACGCAACAACCGGAACATTTTCGCACGGCCAGTCGAATTCAAAAAATCGAACCAATCGATGTATCGATGGACGACGAAATTGACGATGACGACAGCATTAATCCGCCGCTTGATAAAACCGATGGTATGTATCCCCTCTGCCCCCCGCCCCCCCCCCCCCCCCGCCACTGTCTTTCACACCAAACAACAATCAATTTCTTTTACAATTTCTTCTATGAAGACGATTCGATTTCGGGCAAATACATCGACTATTTGGAGGGCACAAAGTCCGGTAAGTTTTTTTTTCGTTTTTTTTTTTCTTTCAACAACAACAACCATAACAAAAACAACAAATTTTCCATCTATCATTTTTGGTTTTTTGTTTTTTTGTTTGTTTTTTTTTTTTTTTTTGTTAAATAAAAACTATCGAGCTTGTTGAAGAAAAGAAAAGAAAAGAAAGAAAGAAAGAAAGAAAGAGAAAACCAGCTGCGTTGAGGCCATGGAGCTAGTGGAGGGGGAGACGCATAGGCGCGCCGTGGCCTAAAATCTGACAGGGGGCCCAGGGCCCGAATGGCTCAGAACATACGACTTTTTCCGAAAGGCTCACATGCTTTTCATATTCAAGTTCGTTCATTTTGTGTTTACAGATTGGATAATCGTACGAATGATTAGTGGCTACACCACGTTTCCATTACACCTTAATCTCGCGATTAAGAGAACTAGATTGAGCACGCAGGGACGTTATTTGTGGGGTGACGGGGGCATTTGCCGCATTTGTTATATATAAAGGATTTTCCAATAAGAACTTGACAACTTTTTTTCAAAATAAAATGCAAACCATTTGAGATATTTCAAAAACTTTATTATCGGATTGAAGTACAATCGAAACATTTATGAATTGAACTCGACTTCGTTCATATGGCAACCGCGGGTTCGGTTTGCAGCGGTCGATTCGTTGGACCGAATTTTCGATGACTCGGCCACACACTGCTAATTCGTGCTCTGAGCTTTTCCAACATTGTCGGCTTGTTGGCATAGACCAACGACTTGACGGTGGCCCCAAAGAAAAAAGTCCAGAGGCGTTAAATCGTACGAACGAGGCGGCGGTCAATCGACTGGTCCATTTCTTGATACATAACACGCTCATCAAACTTACTCTTCAATAAATCGATTGTAACGTGTGCTGTGTGGCTTGTGGCCCGGTCCTGTTGAAATCACATGTTGTCCAAGTCCAATTGACGCCGCCGGCATGCAAACCGCACCAAACAGTTATTCGTTGTGGATGAAGCGGTCTTTCATGAAGCACATGTGGATTTTCACCAGACCAATAACACGCATATTTTGCTTATTGACGAACCCACTGAGCCAAAAAGTGAGCTTCGTCACTGAAGATGATTTTGCGATGAAATTGATCATCTTGGGCGCATCTTTTCCAGAGCCCAATCGGAGAATGTACGTCGCTTCAAATGGTCCATCGGCTCATCAATTCTTGAGTCAGCTTGATCTTGTATGGGGGTGTAAACCAAGATTCTTACGCAAAATTCACCATAACGTGGTCGGGGCGATGCCCAACTCTTGAGAACGCCGTGGAATTGACTGATTTGGATCATTTGCTACGGACGTTTCAACGGCAACGATATTTTCGACACTTCGACCAACCCGTTGTCTCACTGGCACGGCAACATTACACAACGAATATGTAGACTAAAATTTTTTGCACTAAACTTGTTACTGCCTGTCACCAGGACAGGGCGAGAATTACGACCGAAAATCGGAGTTAACGCTCTTAAAGTAGCGGTCCGACCGACTCCGAATTTCTGTAGTAAATTTTTATAATTAGCAGACGTTGTTCCTTCGTGTACTTTACCAAAAAATGTTAAGTTTACTGTATAAATTGACAGTGACAGTTCGATGATTAGTGAAAGGGGTTCGTTCACAAATTGAATTCAAAGCTGTCAAGTCCCGATTGGAAAACCCTTTAGTATAGGAAAATACCAAATTCCCCGCCTCCCCCCCACAAATGACGAGGCAGTGGAAACATGGCATTAGGCTACGACTTTGAAATGTTAATACGCTGTTTTTCCAATGATTTGATTTGATCAATTTCTTAACAGGCATAAGGATAAATTGTCTTTAAGAAAACCGATGGAAACGTCATACTCGTATGCTTGTGACCATGGATTTAATAGCGAAGGAGTTAAAAAAAATGTTTGACATCTTTTATTATGCCGACGACGTTACAATTGCCGTCTCGGGGCAGCACCCAAACACACTGAGCGAGATATTGCAGAATGCTCTCTCTATTCTTTCTAATTGGGCTTCTGAATGCGAACTGGGCGTGAACCCATGCAAAACAGAACTAGTCCTCTTCACCAGGAAATACAAAATTCCTCACGTAGACCCCGCCTTCTTCTGAATGGTACCAGTCAAGTTTTCGCCGATAGTGCAAAATACTTGGGTCTTATTTTCGATAGGAAACTTCACTGGAAACCGAACATTCAGGAACGAGTAAGGAAAGCAACAGTTGCGCTCTACTCATGCAAAAAGGCCATTGGCAATAAATGGGCTATGCAACCCCGGATAGTTCATTGGCTCTACGTGTCCCGTCATCAGACCGATACTCATGTACGGTGTTTTTGTCTGATGGACGGCCTTAGACAAAGCGGCTAGCCGCACCAACACTGGGGAAAGGTACAAAGAACAGCATGCATATGCATAAGCGGAGCTCTGAGAACAACTCCCTCTGCAGCATTGGACATGCTGTTCAGTCTGCAACCCTTACGACATCTTTGGCAAGCAAATGGCAGCCATTCGGCTAAAGGCCTCCACATTGTGAACTGACATATGTGCAGGCCACTCAACAATTTTCAGTCACTTCAACATTCGTGAAAACACCGACTACACCCCTCGCAGTTATGACTTCGATAAAAACTTCTCAACAGCCATCCGAACCCGCCTAGTGGGTGGGAAAGGGACTTGGTACGAACGAAGAAGAAAGAATCCGCCCACATATATACGGACGGCTCCAAAACTGAAGATGTGGTAGGTGGAGGTGTTTTCTCTGAAATGCTTAATATTAGCAGCTCTTTCCGCCTTCCGGACCACTGGTAGTGTCGTATCAGGCGAAGCTTATGGCGATCAAGGAGGCCCTGTCCTGGCTGCGGTGTAATGTAATATCTACCAGGGATATTAGCATTTTCACAGACAGCCAAACGGCGATTAAATCCCTGGAATCGACCAAAACTGGAGCGGTCGTGCTAGGTCTAACAAAAAGTCCGTGCCGTTGGCACCAGCCATCGATTACCCAAAGGATTCTCGGCATTTTATTGCAAACGTCCCTTAGTGATGGCCCGACAGCTAGTGCAGCCACGTCGTCAGCGTAAGCTTGTACGTGAATATTCAGATCCTGCAGTTCGACGAGCAGTGAGTCAATTAGCATACTTCACAACAGTGGCGAAAGAACCCCGCCCTGAGCACAGCCCTTACTGACCCCGTAGTCGTAGCATACTGCCCACCCTCTGTCTCCGCGAATAGCCTTCTCTGTGTGAGCATCCACTTGACAAAAGTTACATGCACACCATGTCCATTGGCAGCATCACACTGTGAATTAAAGGGCGCACTATCAAACGCACCCCCTCAATGTCCACAAAAAGGCCCAGCGCGTACTTTTTCCGGCCCAACGCCTCTTCTATTCTGGATAACAAGGAAATGAAGTGCTGAATCACAAGACAAGAAAGGGGTGTAAGAAGACATGTAAGGAGTGAGAGGGATGAGGGAAATCAGTTGTTTAAAAAGGCATAGGTGAAGAGGGGGAAGAGATAGAAGTAGTATTCCAAAGAAATTTTCTGAGTTTTTCAATGTTATGTAGGAGAAGGTAGCGGATAGAGAGGAGGGTGGGGGTGTGAGGATAGAGAAAGTAGATGAGGGGGAGCAAAATGTAGGGTGAGGGGTAGAATGATAAGGGTACACAGAGGGGGGGTATACAGTGGGAGGGTGAAGGGTTAATGTTAGGAGAAAGGGGTCTAAGAAGACAAGTAAGGGGTGAGAGAGGGGTGTTATGTAGAAGGGGGGTAGGGAGTTAAGAAGAGGGATGAAATGCAAACAAGTGTAAACATGTACTCATTACCGCGGCCTATTCGAATGACAGCGGTTAGTCCGCGGGCGAGGTGTTGCCATAGCGACGCCGCGAAAATTTCGAATTGGAACGGATTTTCGGCAGTCCGATTCCAACTGTTTCTTGCATTTAATTTTGAACTTTAGATTGAATTTGAATCAAGTTCGCTTAATCGCTAGATTTTGTTGGATAGTGAAAATATGGCATAGCAAAATTGCACAGACAGGACACGGAGAGGAGGACAGACCAAGAGCAGTCACGTTTTTCGTTAACGCTCCTTTACGAAACGGATTCGAAGAGAAACCATGCACCAACGGCCGCGTACTCTACCCATCATCGTCATCAATGGACGGCGGCGGCCCAAAGTCGGGGCCCCGACTCTCTCCTCATTCACCAACGGTTCAAGAAAACGTTTGGCTTGGGAGTCGGATGTGAAGGAAGCTGCAAATGGAATTGCAGTGACCCCTCCGCCCCCTCCCCCCCCCCCCGGCTCCCGCCATAGAAAAAGAAATGCACCAATCATCAGCTGTCGAATGAAACGAGGAAAAAAGAATAAAGTTAAATAAAGGACGAACAACAAGAACAACGTAAAAGAAAACATAAAGACCTTGAAAACAAAAAAACACGAAAGGACGAACCAGTTTAAATTGAATTTAAAATGAAAACAAATCAATTGGCACGAAACAAAAAAAAAAAAAAAAAAAAAACCCGAAGAGAAGAAGAACAAAGCGCACCGGACGCTAGTCCGTCGCCATTTTGTTCTAACGATCGACCGTTTGTAAATTGTTGTTAAGTTTTGGCAGGTGAAATGTTCTACGGCGAAAAATCGAGACAGCATTGAAAAACAAAAGACTCCATTTTGTTTGTTAAATTTACGCAAATTCCATTGGATTTTTATTTGTTTTTTTTTTTTTTTCGGTTTTAAATTCGCATTTTCTTTCCTTCCCTCTCCGCCCCCGCCCCCCCCCCCCCCCCCCCTCCCCACCAACGACCCGATTGAACAAAAAACAGATTGACAAAATGGCGTCGCCCGTCCACGCGTCAACATCGACATGTGTCAATCTGTTTTTTTTTTTTTTTTTTTTGTT
>OX421898.1:11007791-11204796 GCA_949128065.1 Beris chalybata
CCCAACACTTTCATTTATTTATTTATTTTTATTTTGTTTACTAAATAACAACCATATTTTAACAAATGTAATAGTAGTTTTCTTCTTTCCCGGATAATATTTATACAATACATTTTATCCTCACAAACCAAAAAAAAAGCAAAAAAGAACAATAGATTTAATAAAAAAAAATATACCCTTTCAAATTTCACATTTTGCTGCTATCTTCTTTCTGTATATCTCTTTCACCTACTCTCCTAGTTTCTCATTATCGTATTTTCTTTAATCTCAACATTCATCGAAGCTTAATTAAAAAAGAAAATTTAAAAGGAAGAAAAACATGTAAAAACGCACAAATCATTAAGTGTTTTTTCCCGAAATCAAACAAATTTAGCTTGTTTTTGGTTTTTATTTTATTTATTTAATATACAAATATTGCAAATTTACAAACAAATTACAAATTTAGCTTGTTTTTCTCTGTTTTTTTTATATTTAATATGCAAATTCTGCAATTTTAACAATAGAAAAACAAAATTTCTTTTAATTAAAACATTATAATGTGGCTTAAAAATAAAAACTACATTCGTCACTTATGAAATTAATATTAACACTTTTTTATTTATTTTTTTTGGGTTATTTTCTTTACACAAAAAATTTCACTACACCTTTTCGCAATTGATTATTATTAAAAATCTTTTAAACACACACACACACACACCCACACATTTTTAATGAAAAACAAAAAATTTAAACAAAAAACCATATTATTAAAAACGGTCCTTGGTTGGTCCTTTTAGTGAATTTTTTTTTTCCAAGTTTTTTCTTATGAATAGGATTCGGACTCTGGCTTAGTTTTCGCCATCGATTTAAATTCAACGGCTTAAGAAATGAAATACAGTAGAACCTCTCTCTCTCTATAATATAGTGACCATCCAAGAGACTCTACAAAACTGATTACTTCGATTTGATTGGTCACAGATTATAAAAAATAATTTAACAAATAAAAATCCGTTTCTGATTTAAATCGGGAACGGAGAAAAAATGGGCTACTTTAGGCAAGTGGTCGAAATAGAAAGGTGGTCACTTCTTCAGGTTTTAGTGAACTATATGAAAATTATCAAGAAAAAACAAATTTAACCGTTAAAATTAAAATTAAACAAAAATCGAAGAAATGCTGAACCACTAAATCAACAATACAACAAATAAAATAAACACAACATAGATATGCGTTCAAGAAGATCATGTAGCTTTCTTGGTATCTAGCTGATATCCTGGTAGTCCTTATTTTTGTTTGTTAGTTCTTTTATTATTATTATCATTTTTAACAAATTTCATAGTCGACGTAATAAATTCGAACAAATCATCCCAGATATACAGAGAAAATGATGAGCGCCATATTATATAAAATATATAAATATATATTTATAATGACGTTGTTTCTTACGGTGGCAGCCATGATGAATTTATGATTTGACGGATAGCTACCATACAAAAATTTTTTTTTTATTTCGAAAAATATATCTATCTGATTGTTCGTACAGGAAACTGCGATAGCCTTCGTCGTAACAAGACCTAAGTTCAGGCTACTGGAAGTTGTTTTTTCTGGGACTTATACGGAATGAGGGCGGAGGGTAAGTGCTTCTTCCGTGCATTACCGGTAAGCGTACTCGATTCAGCAAATGCACCGAGCCCCTTCTCCGTGAGAAACCAAAAATATAGGCTACTGGAAATCGACTTTAGGACTTATACGAAATGAGAGCGCCGAGTAAATGCATTACCGGTAAGTACTTGATTTACCAAGCGGTCTCCGTCGCAATAAGCCAATTTAGCAAATGTGCCCAGCCTTGTCCATAGCAAGCAAAAAATATAATCTACTGGAAGTAGTGTTTTTTAAGACATACAAGGCATGAGGGCGGCTGGTAAGTGCTTACTCCTTATATTACCGGTAAAGGCACTCTATTTAGCGAATGTACCGAGCCTTCTCCGTAAGAAGTTAAAAGGAAACTCTACTGAAAATCATTTTTCGGACTTATACGACATGAGGGCGTCGGGTTAAGTGCTTCCTCCTTGCATTACCGGTAAACACACGATTCAGAAAATGTGGCCAGCCTTCTCCATAGCAAGCCAAATACTTTATTAGTAAAAAATAATAAAGCAAAATATAGACTACTAAAACGAGTGCTTCCTCCGTACGTTACCGGTAAGCATATGTACCGAGCCGTTTCCGTCGTTACAAGACACATACGGCATGAGGGTATCGGGTAAGTGAATCCTTCGTACATTACCTGTAAGCATTTGATTCAGCAAATGTACGCAGCCTTCTCTGTAAGAAGCCAAAAAAAAAAAAACTACTTAAAATCGTTTTTAGGACTTATGTGGCTTGAGGGCGGCGAGTAAGTGCTTCCTTCGTACATTACCGGTAATCCAATGCAAACACAATAGACCTGCTTGCACTTAAGAATTTTACAGAGAGAAACAATCAGATAGATATATTTATTTATTTCTTAAATTTAGATACAGGTCGCTATATCAGTTAATTTTCAGTTAGAGTTAAGACGTAATGTCTTTCCAGCTTTGGTCAAAACAGTAAACACTAAGCCGATAAAAATACAATAGTTTACAGCAAAAAGTTACTGAAACTAATCCTTCGATTGATTAAAAACTAAACTAAGAACTAAAACTAAAAACTAAACTAATATATAGAAAGAATCATATCCGTTCGTTATGTGAATATCTTACTGTTCAAGTACCCATTACCGGTAAGCAGTTCAAAGTAGAGATGGGTCGTTCACGAGCGAACTGTTCCAAACGAACACTTCAATGGAGTAGTGAAGTAACTCACTCCTTTTGGTGAGCTATAGTTCCATTCGACACGTGAGAATAAACTAGGTACCGACCTTTTTTTGTGCTCATCATCTTCTAAATCTACTGACCTTGTTCCTTAAAGTGAATGACTCGGAGTGAAGTACTTCACTGAATGGAACTGCCCATCTCTAGTTCAAAGTGAAATGGAACTAGCTGAGAATTGTTCCAAAGAACTTGTTGTCATAAGTTTCAGAAGTTTTTGGGTGCTCTAGGAAGCACAAGGTCTTCTTACCGGGAAGTTGTCGCGAACAAAAGGTACGATTTAAATAAGCCTAAATGAACAGAACAAATATATAAAAAAAAACTGCCAAATCTCGGCCAATAGAATTGTAGTAATTCCGTGGCGTTTTTCATTTTTGGACTAGACAGCCCTCTTTTTGTTTGTTCACGACCCCCCCCCCCCCTAAACCCCCCCCCCCTACAACTAAATTTAAAACAATATTGGAAAAATGTTAAACATATAAAACATCAGATCAACAAAACTACGGAAAAAAATACAGTAAAATAAAAAAGGTGAATGTATGAGTTTTGTAAAAGAACTTAACCACCCCCTCCCCCACCCTTTCTACTAATTTTATTTTTTTTTTTCACTGTTTCTACTCCGTTTTGTACAAAAAAAAAAAAAACATCTACGTTCCCACTCACGTGCTACAATTGATGTAATCATAGTCACTTTTTTTTTTAAAAAATAAAGAATTACTATATCAACTATTCTATTTTTCTCTCTCTCTGTCTTTTTCTCTCTAACTTAACTTGAAAAACCACCCGAAAAAGTATTAATTAAAAATAAAAATCAAATATGTTTAAAAAAAAAAAGTTTTTAAAATTAGTGTGTGTGTGCAGCCTAATTAAAAACAATTAGGAAAAATTCAAATAAATTTTTGTATGCAACTGAAAAATGTCTACCCTTCCTTTCTTATTGCCTTCTCTTTTTTTTTTTTTTGGGTATAATTTTTAGTACAGGGTGCTCTTAACAGTTTTTTTAAGCAATGACGCTCCCTGTTTTGTTTGTTGCCGTGTTAACGGTTTTTCTATTATTTTTTTTGTTAATTTTTTCATTTTAAATAATTTCTTAAAATTTATATTCTTTAAATAAAAAAAAAAATTTCTCAATCACCAAGAAAAAACCACGAGTTTTCTTTTGCTTGGAAATTGATGAAAAAAATCAAATTAAATATCGAAAATTCGAACAAGGGGGTGAAAAAGTATTGTGAAGTGTAGAAGGCATGAGTGAAAAATGCTTAGCGTTCATTGGATTGTTGTTTTTAATGTATTTTGTGCAATTTCATTTATTATTGGTTGTCAACACTTTACGTAGCTTTTGTAGTTTGCAACTTAAAGACAAACGCAACGTATTTTTTCCTACATAATTGTTGTTGAGTATTGTAACATGAAATTGATAGTAAACTGTTTTCTATTTTTTTTATAAATATTCACCCTGTGCCCTGTCTTTTGCAATTTCTTTTTTGTTTTGACTGTTTTGGAATGCAATCTATTGAGAGAGAAAAAAACCACACACAATTTAGATGATACTTAAAGAAAAACTAACAACACTCCTTAATTACAACCTAAGCTTTCTTTAACATGCTTCAGCTTCTATTCTAAATCTACTTCGATTTTTTTTTTTAGTTTTCAGCAGCATTTCCATAACACTACACACACACTCACACATTTCGCACCAACACACCTCCGAACTCTTGACAAAAACTTTCCTAAAACACAAAACAAAAATTTACTAAAAATTTAAATCTAGATGTTGAATTTACTGGAGCCGTGTAAAATTACAGGAGACGTGTAAAATTACTGAAGACGTGTAAAATTACTGTGTACTGTGTCGTTATGTAAAAAACTCATATGCAAACTCTCGCGATTTTACATGAGCTCCATATTTCAATTTTAATTTTAAAACACATTTTTTTTTATTTATTTTATTTTTTGAAATTAGATTTAAAATGTTGGTTAAAATATTTAACATTTTAATTTAGGATTAATTGAAAAAAAAAAAATATATATAGACTAGCTAAAAATAATAAAAATAGAAAGTTGTTTAGGGTCGACAGTCGACGTAAAAAGAAAAAGAAAACATGGGAAATCTTATTAAAAGTGAAGAGAAAATCGAATCAAATTAAGAATAAATTATTAAAAAAGACACAAATAATTTAATTAAATAAAAAAAAACACAAAAATAATTAAACTAAATTAATTTGATTCGACGTTCTCCAAAAAAAAAACGATAATTCTAAACAAAAAAAAACAATTATAAAATTCCATAATATAAAAAAGAATTTTTTCTTCTTCCCGCCCCCTCAACCCGCCGCGTAACCTTATTTTCCGGCACGCATGATTTTTTTTATGGTTAACGCCTATGCTATCAGTTATATGCGCACAAGGCTTAATTGCAAAGGATAAAAGCGGCACAAGTGATCCCTATGTTACCGTACAGGTGAGCAAAGTGAAGAAACGTACGCGTACGATGCCGCAAGAATTAAATCCGGTTTGGAATGAAAAATTTCACTTGTAAGTATCAACTAGTTGGATTTTTAGTTTGTATACTAAATCTTTAACAAAAGCGAAATCCAGTAGAACTTCTTTGTAAGGTTGAAGAAAGTGTAATGTAATGTTTTATAGAAAAATTCGACTTGAAGGAAAATTCGACTTGAAGAAGTTTTACTGTTTTTTTTTTTTTTTTTTAAATTAATAACTATGTACAAGAGTTCTCAGTTTAGTATTTCTTTCGTTACGAATTGAACAGTGAATGCCATAATTCATCGGATCGGATAAAAGTACGCGTCTGGGACGAAGATAACGATCTTAAATCGAAACTAAGACAGAAACTAACACGCGAATCCGATGATTTTCTCGGTCAGACAATTATCGAAGTTCGGACATTGTCCGGCGAAATGGACGTCTGGTATAATTTGGAGAAACGAACCGATAAATCGGCAGTATCGGGTGCAATACGATTGCATATATCCGTTGAAATTAAAGGTGAAGAGAAAGTAGCACCGTATCACGTGCAATATACGTGCCTACATGAGAATTTATTTCATTACTTGTGCGAAGAGAATACTGGAATGGTAAGTTGTTGGTTTTTTTACTTGACATAATTATGAAAAAAAAAAATTTCGTTTAAATACGTTTGTTAGTCTGTTTTTGAACCATTTTTTCCGATACTCGAATCATGGGTGTCTGTATGGTGTGTACAGCGTTTTTTTCTACACCATAATCCAGATCCAGGTTCTTACAAAAACCACTAACATTTTCAGTCCGATCCACTCTTATTTTGGATCAATGTGCACACGCATACAATTTTCTGACCACGACTTTAGTGCGCACACCATTCGAAAGGGTCGGCCGAATTGTTCGTTCAATTTTTGGGTATGTTCACACTCGGTTATTTATCAGTGAACTACTGGGCGGGGGGGGGGGGGTCGTCTTTGGTGTGCGCTTGCCATGATAGCGAGTAAATATCATAGTCCAGATCGAAGTTCATACACAAACAACTAGCATTTCAGTCTGACAAACTTTTTCATATTACATCGCCGTGCGCACGCATACAATTTTCTGGCAACGACTTTAGTGCGCACACCATTTGAAAGAGTCGGCCGAACTGTTCGTGCAATTATCGGGTTTGTTCGCTGGTATTACTCTCGGTAACTTACCAGTGAACTCTGCTGGATCTTTCGTGTGAGCTTGAGCTTAATAGCGAATCAATGAATGACAAATCCTTTTCGAATACTGTAAATTTTTCACCGGAATTAATAGTAATGGTCCCTTTTCCCCTTTTATCCCCATCCAGGTGAAATTACCGCAACAAAAAGGTGATGATGCCTGGAAAATTTACTTCGATGAAATTCCTGAGGAAATTGTCGACGAATTTGCCATGCGTTACGGCATCGAAAATATCTACCAGGCAATGACGCATTTTCATTGCTTATCGACGAAATATCTTTGTCCGGGCGTTCCGGCCGTTATGAGTACACTTCTGGCGAATATCAATGCGTACTATGCGCATACAACGGCGTCCAGTGCGGTCTCGGCCAGTGATCGTTTTGCGGCCAGTAATTTTGGGGTAAGTAGCTTTTCAATTAGAGGACAGTCAAACTATCCTTCCAAAGGGCCTTATCTTCGCAGGGCTTCGGTAAGTCTTTCTCGAAGATAGTTTGAGCGGGAGGGGGGATATCTATTATTAACATGAGGGTGACCTTAGTAGTCTAGTGGCTGTAACTTTTGCCGTCTAGCACTGAGGTTGTCGGTTCGAATCCCAGCTGTGATCTAAGAGAAGTAAGAATGCGGCAAGGTAGTCTTTTTTTAGTGTTGAAGTCTTGGGTTCAAATCCCGTCTGTGGTTAACACAAAAAAATATTTAGTTATTAAAAGAATAAGAGAGTGGTTTCCAGACCGGGAGGTCGGCGGATCGAATCCCACCGTTGGGAAGAAAATAAAAACATATTTAAAGAATGGAATAGCGGCCACGGTAGCCTAGCGGTAAGTACAATACTGACGGCGTTGGTTCAAGTCTCAACCGTAGTATAAGAAAAATACCAATCTTAGAAGCCTCAGTAACAGTTCAGAAACGCCGAGAATCAAGAAGCACTCTTCACTGAGGTCGAAAGTTTTCTTTAAGTTTAATTAATTGTATTTAGTTAAGTTAAAAACAATTTAGTTCACCGTAAACTATTTTTTTTTCTTTAATTTTACGTCATTCAAATTTTACAAAAATTTAATTTCATTCCGTAATGAGTTTACTTTTAATTAAAATAAACTTTAAGTTTATTTAAACTTAATTTCAGTTTTAATTCTAGTTTTTGAAATTTACCTTCACTTTATCGATGCCATTGTACGTTGTTTATTTAATTAAATCTTATATCATTAATTTATTGTACTATTTTTTCTATATTCAACTTTATTCGGTTCAGGGAACTCTTTTAATTTGACTTAATTTTCAATGAATTGTAATTTTATACCAAATTCACAGTAAGTTTGTTTTTAAAGTGTAATTTTAAATTTTTGTTAGACGAAACTTCCGCCGGATTTTAATTTTTTCTGATTATGATATTTTTATTAAATTCGGAATTTATTTTCGGTTTTATTTTTTTCATTAGTTTTAATTGAGTTTACTTTAATGAAATTATTAAGAATAAACAAAAAAAAGTATTTTTACCAGGAAAAAGGATTGAAAATATTTTTAAAAAAAAAATTTAAAAATGTATTTTTACCAGGAAAAAGGCTTCAAAATATTTTTTTTAAATAATGTTATTATTCAGAAATTTAATTTTAATTAGTTCAATTAATTTTATTGGTTTCTTGTTTTCGTTTTCATTTCCTTCTCTATTAAGCAGGATGTCGGTGAAGAAAATTTCAATAAAGAAGATATTGATGAAGAAATTGACGAAGAAGAGGAGAAAAGTAAAAACGAGATAAAACAGTACTATGTAATCTAACTAGTATCTAAAAAATAAATGTAGAGCATTTTTATAGCCAGGCTAGTTTCATTGGGTTTAACAACTTTCACCCCAAAAAAAACACAATTTTTTTTAAAATTCTTAATGTAAAAAATCAGCTAAAACTCCGTATAGAATCTCCTGCTTTACTTTTAATTGCAATTAGAAATTAAATTTTACTGAAAAAAAAACCAAATAAAAATCCATCTAATTTCTTTTCAAATTTCCTACAAAATTTTTCCAGAAAGAAAAATTCGTAAAATTACTGGACCAACTTCACAATTCGTTACGAATTGATTTGTCAATGTATCGTAATAATTTTCCGGCATCGAGTAACGAAAAATTAATGGATCTCAAGTCAACTGTTGATCTCTTGACCAGTATAACATTTTTCCGAATGAAAGTAAGTGAAAATTTCGACCCAAACCCCACAGCTAACTCCCCAAAATATATGTGATAATAAACTTAAAAAAATTAAGCGGGGAAAATGTGATTTTAACTTGATATAAATTTTTTTTTTGTGTATTTTTACACGTGTTACCAGATTTAAACATTTTTGTTGTGTATTTTTACACGTTGTCTTCGAAATTTACACATTTTTTTCGTGTATTTTTATAGGTTCAGGAATTATCTAGTCCACCGCGTGCCAGTACAGTCGTTAAGGATTGCGTAAAGGCCTGTCTTAGATCCACCTATCAATTCCTATTTGAAAATTGCTATGAATTATTCAATCGGGATTTCCAGGTAAGTTATTGTAAAAATACTGAACTAAAAATTGTACGATTCATTTATGATTCATTTTGCACATTCCTTTAAAGAAAAAGAAAAGCATAATTTTTTTTTTTTCTTGTTATGGGTGAACTTATAAATTTGATGGTTTTCATTTCTTAACATAGAGAAATTTATAAGGTGAGTGAAAATAGTCTGTGGTCCGAACAACATCAAGCTACATATCAAACAATTTTTTTGAAGAATGAGACTGTTTTTTCCCGATTCTTTTCATTAAAAATTGCAGTAGAATTTTCACTTTTTGTTCAATTAATGCACTTTATTCTTAAGCATTTCGGCGACAGCTGTGAATGGGATTTTTCTGCCCAAAGAGTTATATTCAACATTGTTTTTCGAAAGTAAGACATCAAAGCAGCTTAACCTTCGAATTGACAAATTTATTTTTGACCTCTTTTTCACCATTTTGTATACAGTAAATGCACCCTTGTTAAAAAAAGACAATGACCACAGCTTTCAACTGAAAATAGTAGTTTTTTCGGGAAAATACTTTTTATTTCGGACTCGACTGAGTTCTTTATCAAACCTTTTCTTTCCTCGTTGTCAATCGAAGATGCCATCGGCCATTTTCTTTTAACAGTGACCTCGAAATTTTCTTTAAAGTGTCTTACATCAATCTTTGTTTTATTTTTGTTATTTTTAAAATATTTCAAGCAATATATTTCCGACTTTTTCTAACTTGAAACCTTTGTTGTACCATTTTTTTGGAAAAAAAAAAACATAAAAAAAAACAGGTGGATCCAAACGAGGCTAAGCGTGATCCTGACGATCACGGACCAAAACTCGATAACGTTGAGTTCTGGCATAGGCTAATAGCACTAATTGTATCAGTCATCGAAGAGGATAAGTCCGCGTACGGTACCGTCCTGAATCAGTTTCCGCAAGAACTTCACATCGGACAGGTTTGACACTATTTTGACATTTTAAAAATGGCGGAAATTAAGTTAACCTTAAAAAAAAACTGGATTTTTTTCTGGAATTTTTTTCTTTCTGTTTTTTTTTTTTTCTTCTTTCATGTTGTGTACATGACAACTCAAAAAACTGTCAACTGACAATATATAAATTGTGGTGTACACTTAGCTGTCAGCGGCTACAATGTGGGGCCTATTTGCTGTCGATATGAAATATGCCCTCGAAGAGCACGAACAACATCGGCTGTGTAAATCGTCCGCTTACATGAATTTACACTTTCAAGTGAAATGGCTCTATACAAATTACGTTCGGGAGGTTCCACCCTATAAGGGGGCTGTTCCTGAATATCCGGCATGGTTCGAACCGTTCGTGATGCAATGGCTCAACGAGAACGATGACGTATCGCTCGAATACTTACACGGAGCGTTCAATCGCGACAAAAAAGACGGAGTAAGAGATTGTGTGCATAAAACCTACCCCTCAACCCCTAAACCAAACCCTTCTTTGTGGACACGGCACAAAAAAAAAAAAAGAAAGGCATTTCGTCCATTTTCGCATATTATGTTTTTCCGGATAAGTCGGTAGCTGATGCTCGATAATGAAAAAACGGCTGCCATTGTATGGCGGCCATTTTTTTTTTTTTTTTTGAAAAATGGACAAAATGCAGCCGTTTTTTCGATGTATGTAAACTTTTTTTGATTCTTTCTTTCGTTTCGATTCAATATTTTCATTTCGAACTTCGATTCGAAATTTTTAATTTCCCAAAAAAAAAAAAACAAAACAACAAGAACAAGATCAAAAATATCTAATCAAAAAAAAATTTGATTTCGAAATAATCTAGTTTCAAAAAAGCAGCGAACACGCGCTATTCTCAAATTCCGTGGTTGACGTATTCACGCAACTCACGCAATGTTTCGATGTTGTTAGCAAACTCGAGTGTCCAGATCCCGAAATCTGGAAACGTTATATGCGACGTTTTGCTAAAACAATTGTCAAAGTGCTAATAGCTTATGCCGATATCGTCAAAAAAGAATTTCCCGAGCACATGATCGACGAACGAATCGTAAGTATGACTGTTTATATATTTGACAGTTAGATGGCGTTGTTAATGGATGGTTCGCCCCCTCTCGCTGCTACTTAAAAAACTAACGCCTTGTCCATTGTTGATATGTATGCACGTAAAATGTTTGTTTTTAGCGAGCGGCAGGGTGAGGAAGGAGAATCGGTCTGGAGTTTGGTGAAAATAATGCCAACTAATTGTCTTTAGCGTGCACGAACTTATTTCAGCTAAAACGTTGTGAAAATTCAAAATAGATTCGTTTTTAGAAGAAGAACAAATACTCTTAACTCATCCACAAAAGTTTTTAGTAATTTTCAAATCGAATCGAATCGTGTCACACCAATTTCACCAATCTACAGGGTTGATCAAAAAGCGTGAAAATCGACTCGCAGATTTCGCGGAATTCGTAAAAATATACATGTTAAATTTTAATGCAAATAGTTGCACTATCGTAAAGAGTTCAAAGGCGCCCATACAACGGTTTGTAGAGAGGGGCAAAGTCTTGGGTTAGACGGAAAACAATGCGGCCAACAATAAGTAAATAAACACAAAAAATTCTATCCATGAACACCTAACACTTACTAACGTTACTAGCCTTGCGCCACTATCCACCTAATAAGGCTACACTTTTGGAATATCCAGTGGTGTAAAATATACAAATGAAATAAATTTGTTGTTTTTAGTCCGTCGAACCGGATTTGAATTACATCCGATAACCCGAAGAAGCAAGCGAAATAGTTAACGTTGCATTTACCTGGCAAATTATATACCTTCCATTATAATATTATGTTGAGGAATGGTGGAATACAGGTGAGGGCAAGTGAAAAATGCGCGAAATTCACAAGGGGGTACCCTTGCCAAGTTTCCAATCGAATCAGAGCGAATTACACTACAATTTGATTGTTATAAACCCTTCTCTTTGCACTTAATCCCTTGGCACTTTTTGGAGCCAGTTTTCCAAATTCTGTCACAATTGTCCGATTTTGACAAGTGACCACTTGAATTAAAGGTGAGGGTGTCTCCTTTCTGAATCCGTAAACAGATTTACAAAATTTAAAAATTTTCTCCCAGGAGAGCCAAAAGAAGAGAAGAAGTTTTGACTGTTTCATTCGACGTTTTTGGTCAACAATTTTGATCTGTTGATCTCCCCTCATGAAACTCTATGAAATTTTACAACAATGGTTTTAATAACTGATTTCAAAGACAGTCCCCAATTTTTTTTTTTGGCTATTTATCGTATTTGTTTGTTGTGTTTAACTTATAAACATTTTTAGCAAACCACATTTTATTCAATTTCCCTTCCAATAATATCCCATTTTCAAACTGCGATAAATTCAATCTGACTACATATTTTTTTTTCGAAATAGGCTTTTGTGGTTGAGAAAAGTTTTGGCGCGTTTTGAATTTTCAATATTTAATTTGTCTTATCACAAGTTTATTTCTAATAATCGGTTTAAATAACAAAAAAAAAAACCCATTCAAAAAAAAGGCATGCATTCTCATGAACAATATTCAACAACTTCGAGTACAACTGGAAAAAATGTTCGAATCGATGGGCGGTGACAAGTTGGAAGAGGATGCTGCAAATATTTTGAAAGAACTGCAACAAAATTTGAACACAGCGTTGGATGATTTGGCGTCACAGTTTGCAGTCAGGTATGGAAAGATTCAAAATTGACCCAAATCGTATTTTTGCGTTTCGAATGAAAAAACTTCTTATTGAACCTATCAACGGAGAGTGTGTCTTAAAGTAGTTGTAAGGAGGTTTGAACATCGTTGTACAGTTTGGGGAGGCCTAAAAGTTTTGGGACTACTGGTTTGGGTTTCTTGTCTTAGTCCTGACTGTTTGAAGTGTCATGGATATGGTCTCTTGGCCCAACGTAGTGAGCCGCGGTCACAGTTTGGGAGGCTTTTTAACTCCTTGTCAAATTTCAATTTTCTAGCATAAGCCGTACTACTTTAAGACCTCGCTCTCGCCTTCTCTTACGTCTTAACTTCTCTCCCATTCTGTCGTGACTTTTCCTCACCTCTGTACTTTCTTCCTGCTTGAGTCTTGGCCCAAAAACCAAAATCGTTTTACTAACAATTTGTCCGTCACAGTCTGGAGCCACGCATTACTCAAAGTGTCAGAGAACTGGGCGATTTACTGCTGGCAATAAAAGGTGGCGGAACAGTTTCGAATCCGAATCAAGCAACACAACGGAATGCCGTAGCTGTCGAAGCGGACGAAGTACTCCGACCGCTTATGGACCTATTGGACGGATCGTTGACGCTCTACGCTCAATCGTGCGAAAAGACTGTACTCAAGCGTCTTCTCAAGGAGCTGTGGAAGATCGTCATGCGAATATTGGAGAAGACTATTGTTCTGCCACCGATGACGGATCGAACGGTAAGCATCATGATCTCAGGTCTGCGTTTTAAAACACCTTCTTAACATAATTCTTCCGTGGTTGGGTCTTTCTTTTGCGATCAAGATGATGTTCAAAAATCTAACGGACAATGCCAAAAATTTGGCAGCCAATGCCAAAATTGAGGATATGTCGCGTCTATTCAAAAATCATATGGCCGGTAAGCAGGACGTCAAGAACGCCCTTAGTGGCGTCATGGACATTTCGAAAGAGGTTGAGAAGAATTTGTCGCCGAAACAATGCGCTATTCTGGACGTAGCGCTCGACACCATCAAACAGTATTTCCACGCGGGCGGAAATGGACTCAAGAAAAACTTCCTGGAAAAGTCGGCCGAATTGCAGAGTTTACGTTACGCTCTCAGCTTGTACACGCAAACAACGGACACACTTATCAAAACATTTATCACGAGTCAAATTCACGAAGGTACGATATTTTGTTTACATTCATTTTGGACGCATCAAAATCATTTTATTGATTTTATTTAATTTTTTTTTTTTAAATAAATATTGTATTGATGTCGTCATACATAATTCTAAAGAAAGCTGGGTGTTCCATTGTCAAGAGGAATGCAGGCGGTGGGGGGGGGGGAGGGGTTTTCTTCGCTTATATCGCACTTGAGAGCCACTGATTCGATCGGTTTACCAACACTCTAGGTGTATTTTATCCAAAAAAAAAGTTTCATATGTTTCTTTGACCAGTACACCTCTAAGGTTATTCCGTGCTGCGCATGTTTATATTCAAGAAGCAGTGGTTCGCTTTCTGGTTTTATTGTGCGCTTCCTCAACTGTATGGTTGATTTAAATTGGGAAAACGAATCAAATGATTTGTTGAATGATTTGTTCCAAGTCAAGCCTGACTCCCTAGGACACTACACTATCTAGTTGTGTATCTCTTAATACAGTCGGGAGACGATTTCATTACAATTTCTTTACAAAAAAAAACCTGCCAGTTTTCCTTTTGACTTTGACGAACACTTCTTAAAAATAAATGTCCATCTTTTGTTCAAAATTATTATTTTTATTTTTTTTTATAATTTCTTACACTTGAAATGGTTTGGATTTTGTCACACTTGGTTTTTTGATTGAATTGGATTTACTAACAATATAAAAAAAAACACGTTCTAAATGCATGGGAATCTTTAAGAATCAAATGAAAAACTATCTTTAAAAAAATAATAAAAATGCTATTGACATAACATTTAATTTGTCTGTTTCTCTTCCACCCTTAAACTATTTCGACTCGTAAAAACGAAGGGGGATGGCGATCTAAGCCAGTTTGAAAATTTTCGGTTATTCTTTGGAGCGGCTCGCAGCTGCGGCTTCTCAGTTTGGAAGAGTTTCCTATCTAAAACTAGTCAAATAAAATCGCATCACGTTTTTGGCCACTACTCCCACAATTTTGTTCGGATTTCAATTCCGTTTACATTTCTGAGCAGCTATTGAGCTCCCCTTTTATTCGGTGTGTCATTTGTAAAAACCGAAAATTTTGACTTTTTAAAAAAAAGGCCACTTAACCCCTTGGCTTTTTCCAGGTTTATTTTCCGAAATTCTCTCACAATTGTCCGATTTTGACAGTGACCAGTCAAATTAAAGGTGCTGGCGCATCCTTTTGAAACCCGCAATCCTATTTAAAAAATAAAAAAATTTACGACCAGGAAGAGATGCAGAATTTTGACGGTTTTTACGACCTTTTTGGCAATCTTTCCCCATTTTAGATCCCATTTACTTTATTATTTTTTTTATAATAAAGTATTGAGTTTTGTTTGCAATTCTGAACATCTGTTCTTTCCCTTTTGCGGTGAAAGACTCGAAAGCCGAAAATTTTGACTTATCACATATTTAAACAAATTTCATTTGCGTCCAGGAGTGTCAAAAATTTTTCCATCCTTTCACCTTACCGGACCTGTTCAAATCAAAGATACAATTCTATTTTGTCTCTGTCCACACAATCTCTAAAACTTCCCGCAAATGAAGAAAAAAACCCCTTAAAAAATCTGCAACAAATAAAATTCGTGCATGAACAAAAAAAAAAAAACCACACAAAACAACGCCATTTTTTTTGTCATTCAGCTTAAAATTTTTCATTCATTCAAAAAAAAATCTATTGCCATTTACAAAAAAAAACCTAACTAAATCTTAAATTTAATTTAATTTTTGTTAACATTGTTTTACTCTTTTTCTCTCTCTCTCTCTCTTCCTGTTCTAATTTTTTTTTTTTTCATTTTTCTATTAACTTTCATTTAACTATGAATTACTCTCACACACATACACACATGTAACGGAAACTGTCGCACACATCCAAAACGAAATGCATCACACGTTGATATTTTTGCGGACATGAAAACAAACCAAAATATAAAAAAACACATAAAAAAATTTTAATAAGTTTACACCTCCTATCGGCAAAATGAGAACATAGCATTAGTTCTATTGAGATTTTTATTTTATATATCATACTTGTTTAAATATTTGTTTTTGTATTTTAAATATGTCTCTGTATGTTTAAATATTTGTTTTTACATTTTAAATATTTTTTTTTCATATTTTAAATATTTCTTTTTATATTTTAAATATTTCTTTGTATGTTTAAATATTTCTTTTTATATTTCTAATATTTCTTTTCATATTTTAAATATTTCTTTTTATATTTTAAATATTTCTTTGTATGTTTAAATATTTCTTTTTATATTTCTAATATTTCTTTTCATATTTTAAATATTTCTTTTTATATTTTAAATATTTCTTTGTATGTTTAAATATTTCTTTTTATATTTCTAATATTTCTTTTCATATTTTAAATATTTCCTTTTATATTTTAAATATTTCTTTGTATGTTTAAATATTTGTTTTTGTATTTTGAATATTTCTTTTTAAATTCCTTATTATTTCTAAATAAATTTCATTTATATCTCTTTAATGATTTTACTTACTTTTTTTAATTATTATGATTGTAGGTATACTTTTTATAAATTATTTGTTTTTAATTTTTAAGTATTTTTCCTTGTAATTTTTAATCTTTAAACATTTTTTTTTCCCGAAGTTTGAAAAACCTCGAATTGATTATTTTATTTTTATATAAAATTTAAAAAGATTATAAATTGCATTACTTAAAAAAAAAGATTTTGCCGCGAGGTGTACTTATATTTTTCTTTTTAAAAAAAACTACCCGAATATAAACTCAATTGTTTTCTTTTTTTTTTTGTGTTTATAATCACAAATCATAAATTTGGAAAAAACTAAAAAAAAAAAAAAACAACTAAAAACATTGTCAAATTCACGCGTCAAATTAATGAAAAAAAAGTCCGATCGAAATTCCATTCATTTAAATAATTACAACCAAAAAAAAAAACCATTTTCATCCAAATTTTGATCTAAAAATATTTTGTTTAAATTAAAAACAAAATAAAACAAAAAAAATAACCGAAAACAGTGAAACGTCGAAGTTTAACTGCCGCTGAAATCGAAGAAGGTGGAAAAAATTTAGATGAACCGTTTAAAACACAAAAACGACGACAAGGTTTTCATCAAATATAATATTATTTATACGTTTATATATTATATATAATTCGTATTATTGTTAAACAAATATTTTGTTTCGTTTATTTATATATAATATAACATTTGTATAACAGTTTTAAATTAGTACGTTTTTAAACACAATTTTCTGTTTCAATTTTGTTTAACTCTTAGTTGAAAAGTGCTTCTTTATGTTTTAACAAATAACTATTTTTCTTTTTGCTAAATAGCTCTACACACAACTTATATATATATATGTTTATCTCTTAGTATGTGTGTGTTTTTGTTTGATTTTGTTGGTTTTTGTTTGATTTTGTTCTTAATTTCTTAATTTTAATTGAACTAGGTGTTACAGCTTGATGCTTTAAGCTTTAAAAAAAATAAATATTATCCATATTTGGTCACACACAAAAAAAAAACTGTTTTAAAAAATAACGCAACTAAAAATTGCAGTAATAATCTTAGAGAAAAATAATAATTGAAACTAGTGAACTTCGTGTTCAATACGTAGAGAGTTTGCATTGATAAGTTATCGTTTTATTGATTTGTTTGCATGTGTAAATTAATTAATTTGAAAAGAAAAAACCGTTTTTAGAAACTATAACAAAAATAATAATTCCCTTAAAATGTCTACGTACAGATTCGTCAAATCCCGACGACAGTGTTGGTGAAGTTTCGGTTCAAATTGATCTGTTCACTCATCCGGGAACTGGAGAACATAAGGTTACAGTAAAAGGTAAGAATAATTTTGAATAGGTAGACTTCCAGTAGTAAATCTTTGACCCAAACAAAATAATATCATAAGCGCCAAATAGACAGGCAAAAATTTTGCTTATCGAATTGACCAATACTTTATTGGTGATTTTGTTTTTTTTTTTTTCTTTCAGTTGTTGCTGCAAATGATTTAAAATGGACAATTCAATCGGGAATGTTTCGGCCATTTGTCGAAATTAATTTAATCGGGCCCCATCTTCAGGAGAAGAAACGTAAACATGCTACTAAATCGAAATCGAACAATTGGTCACCGAAATACAATGAAACTTTTCATTTGTAAGTATTTTTGTTTTTTATTTATAATTACACTTTATTTTTTTTTAACCTATTTACGAGTTGTTCGCCCCGGAATTTTGAGTAAAAAAAAAAAATGCGATTAATTCGATGAATTACTGTATTGTTATCGCAGTTCAATTGAACTATATTATATTGTTTCACTTAGCGATGCTTTGCGGTAATAGGCAGGGACGTTATTTCGGGTTTTTCCAACGGGGGGAGGGGAGGGAAAGATGTTATATATTTTTATATATATTTTTTATACATATAATATATGAAAAAAAAAAATCAGGGGAGGGGGCAACTCCCTGCCTGCCTGCCCCCCCCCCCCCCCCACAAATGACGTTCCTGGTACTATTACTTAGTAGTGGATCGTTCTCTTCGTAACTACGTGAAAAGAAAATATGGTTTCAGTTTTTTAGTGAAGAAAATTGATGTACTGTGTAAAGATGTTACAAATTGCTAACGAGATGGAAAATCTTTCGAGTACATGCAATGGTGTGTGCATGTGTAAAAAAATATTAGTGCCTACACTATCCAGAATGAAGTTCGTAGAGAAGCATGGTGGTAGAGCCATTCGTAAAAATATGGCAAAGGAATGGTCTTTGTCGAGAAAATGGTTTCCCAGAAAATTGCCAAGTTTTCAATCAAAAAAGAGTGAAAATTACCAACTCGTTTTTTGGCTCCCCTGGCCACAAAAAATTTTATTTTTTAAATTTGTTTGCTGATTTGAAAAGAAGACACCCGTACCTTTAATTTAAGCCAACATTCGTCAAAATCGGACAACAGGAACAGAATTTCGAAAAATCGCCCCAAAAAATGGCAAGGGGTTTAGTGGCATTTTTCCTGAAAATTCAAAGTTTCAAATTTTTCCAAATGCTACATGAAATGAAAGGGTGGCTCAACAGCTGCTCAAAACTGTTACCCAAAATGAAATCCGATCAAAATTGGGGGAGTGGTGGCCAAAAACGTCGAAAAAAACTGTTAAAATTGGCAACTAGTTTTTTGGCTCCCCTGGCCACACAAAATTTTATTTTTTAAATCTGTTTGCTGATTTGAAAAGAAGACACCCGTACCTTTAATTTAAGCCAACATTCGTCAAAATCGGACAACAGGAACAGAATATCGAAAAATCGCCCCAAAAAATGGCAAGGGGTTTAGTGGCATTTTTCCTGAAAATTCAAAGTTTCAAATTTTTCCAAATGCTACATGAAATGAAAGGGTGGCTCAACAGCTGCTCAAAACTGTTACCCAAAATGAAATCCGATCAAAATTGGGGGAGTGGTGGCCAAAAACGTCGAAAAAAACTGTTAAAATTGGCAACTAGTTTTTTGGCTCCCCTGGCCACACAAAATTTTATTTTTTAAATCTGTTTGCTGATTTGAAAAGAAGACACCCGTACCTTTAATTTAAGCCAACATTCGTCAAAATCGGACAACAGGAACAGAATTTCGAAAAATCGCCCCAAAAAATGGCAAGGGCATTTTTCGAGAAAATTCAAAGTTTGAAATTTTTCCAAATGCTACATGAAATGAAAGGGGGGCTCAACAGCTGCTCAAAACTGTTACCCAAAATGAAATCCGATCAAAATTGGGGGAGTGGTGGCCAAAAACGTCGAAAAAAACTGTTAAAATTGGCAACTAGTTTTTTGGCTCCCCTGGCCACACAAAATTTTATTTTTTAAATCTGTTTGCTGATTTGAAAAGAAGACACCCGTACCTTTAATTTAAGCCAACATTCGTCAAAATCGGACAACAGGAACAGAATATCGAAAAATCGCCCCAAAAAATGGCAAGGGGTTTAGTGGCATTTTTCGAGAAAATTCAAAGTTTGAAATTTTTCCAAATGCTACATGAAATGAAAGGGGGGCTCAACAGCTGCTCAAAACTGTTACCCAAAATGAAATCCGATCAAAATTGGGGGAGTGGTGGCCAAAAACGTCGAAAAAACTGTTAAAATTGGCAACTCGTTTTTTGGCTCCCCTGGCCACAAAAAATTTTATTTTTGAAATCTGTTTGCTGATTTGAAAAGAAGACACCCGTACCTTTAATTTAAGCCAACACTCGTCAAAATCGGACAACAGGAACAGAATATCGAAAAATCGCCCCAAAAAATGGCAAGGGGTTTAGTGGCATTTTTCGAGAAAATTCAAAGTTTGAAATTTTTCCAAATGCTACATGAAATGAAAGGGGGGCTCAACAGCTGCTCAAAACTGTTACCCAAAATGAAATCCGATCAAAATTGGGGGAGTGGTGGCCAAAAACGTCGAAAAAAACTGTTAAAATTGGCCATTCGTTTTTTGGCTCCCCTGGCCACAAAAAATTTTATTTTTGAAATCTGTTTGCTAATTTGAAAAGAAGACACCCGTACCTTAAGCTGACATTTGTCAAAATCGGACAGGTGTGCGAGAATTTGAAAAAATTGCCGCAAAAATTTGGCATTTTTTTGAACTTTCAAAGTTTTTGATGGAATTGTATTCAAAAATGTTGGTTGTGGACTGTGGAGCACGAAAGTGGAAGTATTCATGTTGTATCTGCTATTCAAACTAATACAATGTATCTACTAGAAAGAGATCAATATCAGTTGGTAAATGGAACAGTTTACTATATAACAAAAAAATGTCACTGAATCCAGGATAGATACAGCCGCGTCCGAGCAATCTGCCGTATTCAGCACCCAGAAGTATCAGGTATTCACCAAGTATCAGGTGATACTGTCCTCGGACTGGAACTTTCTATTAAAATTTAAATAGAACAGCGTGTAACAAGAATATGTCACGGAATTCGGGATAGATATAGCCGTGTTCGGGATATCTCCCGTATTCAGGTTCCAGAAGTATCAGGTATTCTCCAAGTATCAAATATTTCCAAAGTATCAGGCATTCCCCAAGTATCAGGTATTCCCTTAAACAATCCGATTTCTCTGTTTCTTTACAGTATGGTTGGCAACGAAGAACAATTGGAATTCTTTGAACTTCATATTTGCGTCAAGGACTACTGTTTTGCTCGAGAAGATCGTCTTGTTGGTGTTGCTGTCCTCGAATTAAAGGATATCGTCGAACAGGTAATTTTAAAGAAAATTATAAAAAAAAATATATATTTATATATCGATCGATTATGGCTCATTGTATAATAGGGATCTTGCGCTTGCTGGCTTTCGTTATCGAAACGTATCCAAATGGATGAAACTGGCTGGACTATCTTACGAATATTATCACAACGTAATAACGACGAAGTGGCCAAAGAATTTGTCAAGCTCAAATCGGAAATACGACAGGAACCGATGATGGGTACTTAAAAAGAACCACCCAACGAGATAAAAAAAAAAATTAATAAAAAACATATTAGATAAGGGCAGGAATGTTGAAAATTGAAATTTGATATAATAAAGTTTAAGTATTTCAACTACTTTCTATTACCTTTTGAACAAAAACAACAAACAAAAAACAATAATCTTACATACGAACGGTAACAAGATAATAAATAACACAAACCCACACACAATTTACCTTGTTTTATTGTTTCTTATCTAATTTAAACTAGTATTTGCAAACCCAAGGTAAAACAACAACCGACAAAGAACGTATTTGAAAATAACTTTAATTAAAAAACAACAACAACAACAACAGCAAATTCAAGACTAAAATATAAATTATATTATAAAAAAAAACAACACTGATATAAAAAAAAATGAAAAACAACAAACAAACACACAAAATAAACAATCATTTTAGTATTAAACTTAGAAGATGAAAAACTCAAACACGCGTAGTTAAAAAACTTACAATTAATAAAACTTAAAAAAAAATTCCTATACTGTACTAAATTTCTTTTGTTACTTGTTATGTTCTTAAAAAACAGCAACAGAAAAAAAAAACAAAAACCTAAAAAAAACATACCAAAAACACAATTTCCTAATAAACAAATAGAAACAGAATGTTAAATACATAAATTAAAAACTTCTCAACCTGAAAAAACCAAGTTAATGGGACTTAAAACAAAATACGTTATTCACTAAATTATATTTAATAATTTATTATTAGATAGAAATGAATTAAAAACTACCACATAAATATGAATATGAAAATAATAAAATTTAAATAAATGAAAAAAATTGTTATATAAGTAAATAAATATGATAAATTTATGATAGAAGAATAAACGCGAGATTGCAAAAGAAGAAGAAGAAGAAGAAAAAAACCAACCTCTAATTATAATATATACAAAAGTTTATAAAATTAATTAAATATAAATAAAATAATGAAAAATCAAATATATAATGTATAAAATAAATATTAAATATGAATATGTAAAACAATTCTCTGTGATAAAGCACAGAATAAAACTAAAAAAAAATATATATAATGAAAACAAAACAACAACATGATTAAAAACACAAATAATAGAAAAAAAAGAAAAACCCTTAATGATAATTAAGACGGCTTAAACAACAAACAAATATTTAAATTAAAAATTAATTTCATTTTATACCATAATTGTATGAATTCGTTTCTTTTGATCCTCCCAAACCTACTCTGGGTTGTTTATGATTTTTAATTTCACTATTAAAAATAATAAATAAATAAAAACAGAACATTAAAACAAAATGTTGATTCAACGTTGAAAATTGAATGTTATTTGTGCAATCGTTTAACATGTTTTTTTTTTTCAGTTCTATAACAAACAAACAAACAAACAGGAAAAACAAACAACTTTTTTTTTTTGAATAAACTTTTTTATGGCGATATAAATTTAATGTCTTATGCTACAACATAAATTCTATTGCACTCTATACATACATTAAAAAAAATAATAATTGAAAATTTATTGAAAACAATAATAAGCTTAACAAAACAGACAGAGAGAAAAAAAAAACCAAGCAAACAGAATAATAAACATACAGACACAAACACAAAACCAAACAAACATTCATTATTGTAAATAATTTATCGAAATTGTAAGCCAAAAATTATTTTAATCAAAAGAAAAATTTAAGAAGAGAAAACAACAAGAGTATTATATCGTAGAGTATTAAGAAAGAATGAAAAAAAGAAAGAAAGAAAGAAAGAGAGAGAGAGAGAGAGAGAGAGAGAGAGAGAGAGAGAGAAAGAGACACATATCTACTTCAAGTTGAAGTTGAATTGAATCGAAAAACGTTTCAAACGTCTTAACTAAAAAAAGTTCAGTTCAGTCCGTCGAACCGAAAGTGATCCGAGACAAAAAGAGTCTTAACGTAAAAAGAGTTCAGTTCAGTCCGTCGAACTGAAAGCGATCCGAGACTTCAGTGTACAGCCGAAAAGTGTCTTAACGTAAAATTTTCAGTTCAGTCCGTCGAGCCGAAAGTGATCCGAGACTTCACGTCCAAAAAGGGTCTTAATGCAAAAAGTTCAGTTCAGTCCGTCGAACCGAAAGTGATCCGAGACTTCAGTGTACATCCGATAAGGATCTTAACGTGAAATGTTCAGTTCAGTCCGTCGAACCGGAAGTGATCCGAAACGGAGTGTAAGTCCGAGATCTACGAGAGAAATAGCGAGTATTACGTCGATGGGTCTGAAACTGAACAGTGACTATAAATAAAAGCGATTGTATGATTGTGTTCCAATGTTGGAATTTTAATGATTACAAAATCGATTATATAATGGCTAAGTTAATTCGGACCCGAGGCGAGTGCTTCTATTTTTATACTATCAGTAAGCATTTTGTACAGACGACGGAATCATGAGCATAGATTGAAGTCGTATGTATTTCTCGATGTTTTGCAACCTTTTCGAAAGTTGCCACTTTATACATTACCTGGTAAGCATTACCTAGTAAGTATTACCTGGTAAGGTGTTTCTAAAAACTTTCACGCTAAAATACTCAATATCGATTCAAAGTGAAGCGTAAGTTCTGGGGACTAGGATTAGGACATCATCACAAGACAACTTAGAAGCAATAGTGGAACGAACATCCTAAAGGTTTTTGCAGCCTTGGCCAGGATCCCGATCAATTCATGTATTTTACTGATTCATTCGTCAGACGGACGCGGTGGATAGTCTACTAAATTCTAAAAAAAAAAAAAACGATCAGTCAATCCTTGAGGATACCCGAGAAAACACCATCGAACAGCGGTGTATTGGGCCGGAGTAGGCTCTTCAACATCAAAAGCGCGACATCCCAAATCGGACCCTGGGCTCTTGAAACTAGGTTCTCACTGTAACGAGTAGATTTATAAATTGCCCAGTAATCGGAATCGAGTTACAAACAGATCTACTCTACCCCAGACCGGTCTTTTCCTTTCAAATCCATTGGCGCGCAGATCATACTTTAGTGTATGACAAATAAAGTGATCAATAAGCGTGCACAGAGTTTTCAGGTCTTTGCGGCCTTTATGAATGATGCGCGCCACTGAATATCGAGCAAATAATTCTCGATAGAGTTCTTTGTCCTTAGCTAAATATTTGCCCAAAAAAGAAACAGTGGCACTGCTTTAAAATTTATCTCCTAATCTCACAGCAATCGTTACTATCTTTTTTCAATCCTTTCACAAACTTTCGGATACCCTAAAATCGCAAAACTTCATAATTGGTTCGAAAAAAGCACAGAAAACGCGTATACGTAAATAGAACAATTAAACACTTATCGAAAACACATTAAAAACTTATCAAAACAAATATCACAAACAATTAAAAAAAAAAAAACTTTTATTGAATTTTATTAATTTTAACAACATTTAAATCATTCAAAAAACTACAAAAAAACTGAAACATACCAAATTAATAATAATAAAATCTAACTACACAAACAAAATATTTAATACATTTAGATGTGTAATAATAATAAGAGAGAAGAATGATTATGAAAGAAAACAACAACAACAAAATAATAAAAACCGACCAAAAAATAAAGAAATTAATTAAACATTAAAAAGATCGATTATTTTTGAAGCCTTTAAAAATCCGTTGAAAACCCATTCTGCTTAATTTTTTTAATAATTAAATTTTCAGAGAACACTACGAAACCGTGTCCAATATAAATGTCTACTTTTTAGTAATAAAGTATTTAATTAAAGGTCTGAAACGAATTTTCAAAAATCGCAATTTAAACCCGATCAAAAAAGAAACAGAAAACTATTTTGACTTTGAAAATTTTACTAAGTCGCCTTTTTTGGGAGTATTAAGAGGAGCAGCGTCCTTGAATTTCAGGCATGCCACTTCAAAATCAAAAGAAAAAATTTTGTTTTTTTTGCCAATGTTGAAAAAGGAACAAACTGATTTTTTAGATTTTTACTGAAGATTAACCTTAAGCTCACCCGTTCCAAATGAATCAGAATCCGATCAAAATTCACTGGTCCATGGATCTTGGGTTCAAACTACGAAAAACAACTATTTGAAAAAATTGAAATTCCGATCAAAAATATGAAAAATGTGTGAAAAGAGAAACGGTGGAAGGAGATGCAGATGCAGATAACTAGAGTACTGAGCTCATGAGGTTATGGCGCTCAACAGTACCCCTGCCTTGTTTTTAATAGAAAAAGATCGAATTTTGGGGTTATGGCGCTCCACAGTTTCGACCAGCACTGCCTCATTTCTGACCCGATTTTCATTCTGTTTGGTTTTTTGAGTAGCTGGCAGTCTCACCTTTAATTTTATGTGCAACTTGTGAGTATTCGAGAAAATGGTTTTCCAGAAAATTGATTTGTTCCCGAAAAATGCGCGAAATTCACAAGGGGGTACCCTTGGCAAGTTTTCAATCGAAAAAGATCGAATTTTGGGGTTGTGGCGCTCCACAGTTTCGACCAGCACTGCCTCATTTTTGACCCGATTTTTTGAGTAGCTGACAGTCTCACCTTTAATTTGATGTGTAATTTGTGACTATTCTAGAAAATGGTTTTCCAGAAAATTGATTTGTTCCCGAAAAATGCGCGAAATTCACAAGGGGGTACCCCTGCCTTGTTTTTAATAGAAAAAGATCGAATTTTGGGGTTATGGCGCTCCACAGTTTCGACCAGCACTGCCTCATTTCTGACCCGATTTTCATTCTGTTTGGTTTTTTGAGTAGCTGGCAGTCTCACCTTTAATTTTATGTGCAACTTGTGAGTATTCGAGAAAATGGTTTTCCAGAAAATTGATTTGTTCCCGAAAAATGCGCGAAATTCACAAGGGGGTACCCTTGGCAAGTTTTCAATCGAAAAAGATCGAATTTTGGGGTTATGGCGCTCCACAGTTTCGACCAGCACTGCCTCATTTTTGACCCGATTTTTTGAGTAGCTGACAGTCTCACCTTTAATTTGATGTGTAATTTGTGACTATTCTAGAAAATGGTTTTCCAGAAAATTGATTTGTTCCCGAAAAATGCGCGAAATTCACAAGGGGGTACCCCTGCCTTGTTTTTAATAGAAAAAGATCGAATTTTGGGGTTATGGCGCTCCACAGTTTCGACCAGCACTGCCTCATTTCTGACCCGATTTTCATTCTGTTTGGTTTTTTGAGTAGCTGGTAGTCTCACCTTTAATTTGATGTGTAATTTGTGACTATTCGAGAAAATGGTTTTCTAGAAAACTGATTTTTACCCGAAAAATGCGCGAAATTCACAAGGGGGGACCCTTGCAAAGTTTTCAATCGAAAAAAAAACGAATTTTGGGGTTGTGGCGCTCCACAGTTTCGACCAGCACTGCCTCATTTTTGACCCGATTTTCATTCTGTTTGGTTTTTTGAGTAGCTGGTAGTCTCACCTTTAATTTGATGTGTAATTTGTGACTATTCGAGAAAATGGTTTTCTAGAAAACTGATTTTTACCCGAAAAATGCGCGAAATTCACAAGGGGGGACCCTTGCAAAGTTTTCAATCGAAAAAAAACGAATTTTGGGGTTGTGGCGCTCCACAGTTTCGACCAGCACTGCCTCATTTTTGACCCGATTTTCATTCTGTTTGGTTTTTTGAGTAGCTGGTAGTCTCACCTTTAATTTGATGTGTAATTTGTGACTATTCGAGAAAATGGTTTTCTAGAAAACTGATTTTTACCCGAAAAATGCGCGAAATTCACAAGGGGGGACCCTTGCAAAGTTTTCAATCGAAAAAAAACGAATTTTGGGGTTGTGGCGCTCCACAGTTTCGACCAGCACTGCCTTATTTCTGACCCGATTTTCATTCTGTTTGGTTTTTTGAGTAGCTGACAGTCTCACCTTTAATTTGATGTTTTGTAACTATTGAGGTCTAGGAATTCAAATGCTGGCTGAGGTCTAGGAATTCAAATGCTGGCTGCGGTCTGGGAATTCAAATGCTGGCTGAGGTCTAGGAATTCAAATGCTGGCTGAGGTCTAGGAATTCAAATGCTGGCTGAGGTCTAGGAATTCAAATGCTGGCTGAGGTCTAGGAATTCAAATGTTGGCTGAGGTCTATATATTCAAATGTTGGCTGAGGTCTATATATTAAATTGAAAAAGATCGAATTTTGGGGCTATGGTGCTCCACAATTGCGACCAGCACTGCCTTATTTTTGACCCGATTTTCATTCTGTTAGATTGTTAGATTTTTTGAGTAGCTGACAGACAGTCTCACCTTTAATTTGATGTGCGTTTTGTAACTACTCGAGAAAGTCGTTTTTCAGAAAATGCGCTCAATTCCCAAGGGCTGAGATTTTCAGTAAAACAAAATTAAAGAAAAAACTCTGAATAATTTTTATTTACAGATAATTTTAGTATATTTTCATTTTTTAATTGTTAATTTATTGTCGTTATTTGTTGTTTTTTAATTGTTTTGGAATATTAAGTACCTTAGTTTCGTTCTTTTTTTGTTTCATTCCCCCTTCCCTATTCATTTATTTTTTTGGTATTTTTTAAAATTTTGAAAAATATTTTAATATATATTGCTTAAATTTCACAGAAGTTTGTTTTTCTAAAATAATTGCTCGATTTCTTCTTTTTAATTCATTCGCGGTCGGTCACTTTGTCGTTTCTGGGATGATTTCTTCCGCCCCCTGCCCTTCTTACATTATTTGATCGATGGTATTGATGAAACGTTGGGGATGTTTGAAGAGATTCTTGAGCCGCGAGTTATTATCGTACGGGGTGTGATTTCGATCTCGTGATGACATCGATGACGAAAGTGGTAAGTCCAAGGGGTCCGACATCAGATTCGATTTTGACCATTGAAGGGCGCGCTGTCGGTCGTGTTGGGGTGGTGAAGCGAGCCTTGAAGACGCCAACGAAGACGAGGAGGACGACGAAAGCTGGGGCGGTGATTGCTGTTGATTTTCACTACTCGATTCTAAAATCTTAAAAGATAGAAAAGACAAGGGTTGAAAGAATCGATTACGATTACGAAAAGACAATTAAGACGGTGGCGAACCGAAATTTGATCAATTCCCAGCCGCACAAATATTTCCACACGAAAATTCCGACGTCTTGGGGGGAAAAAAAACTCGTAAGGTGGATCGGATAATGACCATTGAATTTCAATCAGAAATTGCAACAAAGTGTACGACGCGGCCGGAATCAAGAAGCCTCAGGTGAAAGTCGAGTCAGAGTCTTGTCTTCGTAGCGCTTCTTCTTCAGTTTTTTACCACGGTATCACCTGTTCGGTGTTTCGTCGGAACGAACAACAAATTACACCTTACGTTCGAAAATTTTCTTGGAAACTTTTCCGGGAACTCTATCCGTCTCGCATAACGAACACAATTTAATGGAAACTCTATACCCCGAGGGTTTAAATACTTTCGCGCACTATCGAAAACACAGCCGCGAACCTCTTACCTACCTGGTACATGAGCTCCCGTAATTTATCCAAATTATCGCCATAGTTCCGGGTCGGCAGGTATCTACTTTGGCACCCGTTCTCACCTGTTATTAATAACAATCCGAATGTGAAAAGAAGCGTTAAATGTGGACACTTTGTCGGCGAATGCATTTTTATGTGGATCGCAAAAAATGGGATTAGGGAAGGACTTGGGACTCTCAGGTTGGGAAATTGAGCTCTAAGTTTTCTTTTCTATCGCGGGGATTTCTCAAGGAAAGGATATCAACTTTGCAAGGATAGCGGAAAAACTGTTAAGATATTCGGAATATCTGGCCACTATATAGCGAAAGGGCCAAGGAAAATCCAAAGGGAGTTTGCGCACTAGTGAAAAACTGGGGCTGCGAACCTCCACACCATTTTTCGCCAACGTGTGGGGATGAACGATGAATTTTTGGCCCCGATATGATCCCATCGAGAGTAAATTTAACAGGAAAAAAAAATCGATTTAAATTTGAAATTTCAGATTTTTCTCCATTCTCTGCCCACCGACCCGATGTGGCTACCTTCCCACAACATTTTCCGCCCAAAAACTCAAACCCACCTTCCCGCAATATCATCCTGAAAAATTGACCACTGCGTGTCCACCCACAAAAGAAAAATTCCAACTTGATAGCTCGACGGGTTTTGGGAGCGGAAACGATTCAAAAGTTCTTGGGATGTGTGGCGGTCAGACGGATAAACTGCTAGTCTGGGGGATTCCTAAAGCGTGAAGAAACCCCAATTATTTTCAGTGGTAAATTTTAGGCTTAGGCCTTTAAACGACCGGAAAAATTACTTTCCTTTCTCGTGGTCTATAGGCTTCGAAAATCAGGGCTCAATTTTGTCTGTTTATGAAATCAGCCCTTAAACGTGAAGAAAACAATTTTTTAGGGTACCTCGATCTTAATAGCTCCACGGAAAAAAAACTACTGCCCTGACAAAAAATGTTGGATATCGCAACAACCTCTAGGAGGTTGCTCTCAAGAAGGTTTAGGAAAAGAAATTTGTCCAAAATCGAAATAATGAACAAAAGCGGTTTCTCAAAACTTTTCCAGGGCATAGAATTCTTTCGAATTTTGAGAAAGTAGAAGATGAATTCAGGGAACATGTCCAGGAAAAACTCTGGAAAATTTAAATGAGACGATTTAGGTTCAAAGAGCAACAGAAAATCGGAAAAAATTCTCCAGTTTTCTTTTGGCTCCTATGGACTTAGTTTTCCAAATTTTCCAAATGTCTTTTCCAGGAAGCTCCTTAGTTTGAGTTTTAGTTTTAAGAAGGGTCGAAGCGCCTTTTAGTTCCTATTGTGCGCGGTAATAGGCACTAAAAGGGCCCATAGTGATCCCTTCAAGCCACTAAACATCCCCTAAACAACCCAGATCCCGAAAGACTTGAAACAACCTCAGAAAGCTCCTTATCTTTTCTAAAGTCGAAATTTTGGCAAAATAAAAATTTTGGTTTTTTCAAAATTTACTTTTTGTTGCCCTGGACATAATTTAGAGCATTCTGCAGTCATGACCAAAGCCCTACTCTTCCATAATCAAAGCATATATTGAAAAATGGCAAAATTTCGATTTTTGAATTTTTTGAAAAAATGCCAAAAACCGCCAAAATTTGAGAGAAATTTGTCCAAAAATATTCAAGTGAAAAATTTTCATAATTATTGCCAAAGGCGTAACATAGTCACTCTCAGTTTTACCCTCTACTTTTTTTCCAAAAAACCTTTGCCGAAAACTTGTCCCGAAATTTTCAAATTGTATCTTAAATGACGGCAAAAAAAAATAAGGAAATTCTTGTCGGATTTTTGGCGAATATTTTCAAAGATAAGAGCGTTAATTAGGCGGTTTTTTTCACCGGTTTTTCGGATTCCAATGAAATAGGCTAATTGCGTTTATAATTAGGAACGGAATGGACTATGTCTAGTATCGATAATAGACAGAATTTAGGGCCTTTTCTTTCACCTGGGAATGGGAAAAACATGGTCAGTTTTACCTAACAAGAAAAGGTGTGTAATTTTTTTCCGGCGGGAAAGGTATAAATAGGTCAAAGCGTTGTTGATTTTCGCATCAGTTCATTGTTTTTGAGTTCGCGAACAGACGTAGAAAATACACAAAAAGTGCACAACATGAAAATCTATCAGGTAAGTTGAGTTTTTAGTTTTTTTTTCGGAAAAAATCCGGACAGATAAAGTTTCTTGTACTGTCCGGTAGTTCAGTTTTACAGAACTTTTCGAAACTGTTTGTTTTCGTTTATAGATTTTGTGTTTTGAAATTTTGAATAAATCGTGCTGGCTTGGTCTGATGTTTTTTCAAAAAAAAAAAACATCGGTGAAATAATTTTGAAAATTGTGTACTTCATTATTGAAGTTTGGATAGAAGTCGCAACATTTTTGGGCCGTCGAGCCACTTAGCACTTGGTGGAACACAGCTGCAGCGTCACCTGTGTCACCTGTGCTTGTGTCGTTATTGTGATAATTTAACACTTTTTGGATAAGCATTTCATAGTGAGCACACCATAGTGAGTACATCGTTGTGAGCACACCATAGTGCACCATAGTGCACCATAGTGAGCACACCATAGTGAGAACACCATAGTGAGCACACCGCTCCCTGCCAGTTGGTGGAAGACGGGTTGGAGGCCCTCCTCCTCCTGCTCTCGTCTAGGAGAGCCCGTGTCATACCATAGTGTGCACGCCATAGTGAGAACACCATAGTGCGGATACCATAGTGAACATCATTTTGTTCATGTCTTTTAGGATATGCAAAAAAAAAATGGGTTGGCTCACGTCTGGCTCTTTTAAACAGGGTGTAAGTCTTCTACAGGCTTCTTGTTCCTATTGTTAGGTCCCTGAGCAATTCGAAATATGGTTTCCAATTTTTTTTTAATAAATTCGCCAATAAACGACCTTTTTCTTCTCCTTTGCAGATTCTCGCCGTAAGCCTGGCAATTTCTATTGCTTCCGGCGAATCACCGGCATATCGGACCGGGCGAACTCTACCGGTTTTTCCGTCGTTTCGTGGCCCAACGCCAGCAGAAAATCCGCCAATAGAACCATTCCAAATACCATCGAATTCCCACTATCCAATCTGGCGTGTTCACAAGTACAACGGAATCGATTTGCGCCCGATTTCAGCCGCGCCGGTATTGCAAACGCGTCAACCGGCTGAATTCGTTGCGTCCGATTTTGGCACGGATCAATACGAAGCGGATGCGTCCGAAGGGGATGCGTTTGAAGCGGCTGCGTCCGAAGCGGCTGCGTCCGAAGCGGCTGCGTCCGAAGCGGCTGCGTCCGAAGCGGCTGCGGAAACCATTGGAAATCTGCCCGTAGATCTTCGCAATCTGGCTCAAATGCTCGGTTTCGACGAGAGTACCCGAATGTCTAGCGTGGACGATATTATCGGTCTTCTGGGCACCGGATCGCGCCAAGAAACCATCGAAATGATACGAGATCTCGCCAAATCGTCAGACGGAATCGATCTAATGAAAACCGTTGTCCAGAGTATGCAGTCGGAGGCCGGAGACGTCGACGACGCCGACGATCTTATCAACAACGTCGAAGAAAGTCGCGTATCGTCGCGCAGGCTAATTCCGCCCGGTCGCTTTTCAATCGGTTCCGGAACGCTTCTGGATCGAGCCAATACCGATTTGAGCATACTAAGGACTGTTGTGCCCAGCCTTCCGGCCGATTCCGGGCTCTTCAATCGCCTTACGTCGTGGTTGTCGTACCTTCGAACGCCCGACAATACCGCCATACCGTTCCGTCCGCTGAATCAAAATCTCGAAACTCTGGACAACCATCATCGTCGTCCCGATTCAATTACCATCGCCAATCTGCCGCCACTGGCCGAACTGCCCGCTATCCGGGGAGTTCCAAATCTACCGGCCGTACCGTCACCAAACCTTCCACCGTTGCACTATCCGCGCTTTCGACCCCAACATGAGCGGACGCTTCAATTTCGCCGAACGCAACCAGCTTCGCAGCCGCTCTTCAACCGTTTCGACATGCAACAATTGCGTCAACGCAACGAATTCGCGTTGGCTAACCGGCAATTGGCACGACTACCGCTTGTCAATCGAAACCGCGATCGAACCGATCAATCAGCAATCAACTCCTACGGATCGCGAATCAATCAAGATTTTGCGGCTTCTGAACAAAAGCCTGTTCGTTTAGACCCACCGCAGTCGACCGTACAGACGAGCGTCGAAAAGTCGTTTAGCAGCAGCAGTAGCAGCAGCAATAGCAGCGTGGGACCGCAAAGGATTTCTGCGGTCGACGAGAACGGCGCGTACGTAACCGGACGCATTTTTACAGCCGATCCGAACGCTCTAAATCTTCCGATCGATCGGAACGTTCCGCAACGAAGCAGCACAGGTAAGAAAGTTCCTCATCCACCCCAAACCCCCACCGCCTCATCCCACCCACCATTTTTGGTAGCTCTTTCATTAATCCCAATTTAATCGACCTTGACCGCCAATCGATTGCGTTCGACGATACCGCGCCGCACCGACTACAGTTACAGCATTCAAAATCGCGCGTAACATTTTCGCCATCAGCGTTTAAAAGCGCGGCGCGCGCGTTTGAGGTCAGACCGCATATGACCACGGAAGTGTTAACGCAAAAAAACCTTCTTTAACTTTTTCTTCAAGACGTTGCGGCGCGGTGTCACGCCGGCGCGGTGCGACGGATAACTCGAAGTCAGTCCGCCGTATAAGCGAGCGTTTTCTTTAGCACGAAGAAATTGGGGCCTTTGATAGCTCGGAACGCTTAGCCCGTTGATTTCTTTGCCTTTTGAGTCTTAGAGTACTTGAAGTTAAGGCGTCTTACGTACGGCCGTTTTTTTTTTCCCCCGTTCACGGCACAATTATCGAATTTTTACTGCGCTAACAACTTTGCTCGATTGCGCGCGCAATTGGCCTTTCTCCTAATCCGAAACGATAACACCCTTGAAGGGGGTGTCGAGAGCTAAGATCTTAATTTCTTCAGATTGTTATGGTATTTTTTGTTAATCCATTTTTTTCTTTAATCTTATAGAAATTGAAGCAAGCGAAAGGAGACTTATTGAAAATATTGCTGAATTGACCAGCGGAGAACGGAAATCAACGACGACGAGCTGAAGTGAAGGGCGCAAGCAAAATGATCAAATTTTTTAAATATATATTTATTTAATTTTACTAATTTATGTTGTAACTTTTACACGGAAAGAAAAAAATCCATTCACTAAAATCTATTGTTGGCTATTTCTTCGCTACTCTTCCCACTTTAGATTGGACCTTGGAATTTGCAGATTGGCGCAAAGTAGTTTTCTTTAGAAAAACAACAACTTTGTCTTTTGTCACCTGACCCAAAATGGGTCAAGACTTCGGTCGCCCTAACCATTTCCTGGATATTTTTCCAATAAAAGAGGTAAATATGTAAATTTCCACTGATTACAGAGAAAAATTGATGTAATTTCCCAAAAATTTGAAATATTTTCAATTAAGATGTAAAATTACATAAGAAACAAGTTTTACTTCACTATACGCTAAAGGCTGATTTTTTTTGCGGAAAGCATTTTTAAAAAAAATTCATTGTTGGCTTTTTATTTTCCACTCTTCCCACTTTATTTAGACGTCCTGTAATTTGCTGACTGGCCTAAAATAGTTATCTTTTAAAGAACAGCAGCCACCTTGTCCTTTGTCACCTGACCTAATCTCACAATTAGTTTTAAAATGTCTTAAAGGCCTTAACCGTTTCCTGGACATTGTCCCAAAAAAAAAAGTAAAAATGTAAATTTTCACTGATTACAGAGAAAAATTTATTTAATTCCGCAAAAGTAGTGTAATATTCTCGACTAAGATGTAAAATTACATAAAAGAAAATAAGTTGTACTTCACTATACCCTGGGGATTGGATTTTTCGACGAAAGGATTTTAAATCCTTTTAAGGAAAAACAAATTGCTTTATGTTAGGATGGTGTATCATTCATCCCATGAAATTCTGACGTCACTTGATAAATTCGGTCGGTTTTATTTCGATTGCGACTTGAAACATACTTTTGCCGTATCGATTTCGAATTTGGGCGAACAGACCATTCCACTTCAAGGCCATACACTTCTCGATTGAGTAAAAAAAAAAACAGTGCGGGAGGGGTGAGTGTGGGTGGTATCTGAGATAAGTACCCGACTGATTTTCATGAATGAAATTCGAAATGATACAGCGACCATAAAAAGAGAGTGTGGGTTTTGGGGAAGACATGGTGACATCGAATATATGGGGAGTATCCTTGCCCGCCCTCTTTTGAGCCATTCGGTATGGCGCCAAAAATTCTGGCGCCAACTTCACTTCCACTAACCACAGCCCACTACCACCCACCCGCCACTTTTCAATATTGCAACATCCTCCCTTTGCTTGCTGAGGAAAGGGTGCGAAATCTGATAGCTCGAAAGTGTTGCGGATTTTTCATCGCTTGACGGGGTTATTCTCGAGTAGTTGTGCGGTGGGCGGGGGAGGAGGGGTGGAGAATCGTTCGGAAAAGTTCAAGGACATCGAAACAAAATCAATCTTAATGTTCTTTGTATTGATATCAATTTATGTGAACTGTTTGGGGGGGGGGGAGGGGTTGTTCGATAGGTTCGTATTCGTCAGAGTTATTTTTAGCAGAACGCTGGAAATAAATTCCTTCAAGGCTACTTAGATTAATGGTGGTATTCTTTCGCGGGCGGGCAGGGGAGGGGTTGGGGATGTGAGACAATTTTCTTTTTAATTTTGTGAAAAATGTAAACAATTTCCTGGAATATTTAGTCTTAGCACTTCAGGAACAAGGAGCCCACTGCGAGCAATCCCGTTTATAAAATATAAAATATAAAATATAAAATATAAAATATAAAATATAAAATATAAAATATAAAATATAAAATATAAAATATAAAATATAAGATATAAAATATAAATTATAAAATATAAAATATAAGATATAAAATATAAGATATAAAATATAAAATATAAAATACAAAATATAAAATATAAAATATAAAATATAAAATATAAAACATAAAATATAAAATATAAAATATAAAATATAAAATATAAAATATAAGATATAAAATATAAAATATAAAATATAAAATATAAAATATAAAGTATAAAATATAAAATATAAAATATAAAATATAAAATATAAGATATAAAATATAAGATATAAAATATAAAATATAAGATATAAAATATAATATACAAAATATAAAATATAAGATATAAGATATAAAATATAAAATATAAGATATAAAATATAAGATATAAAATATAAAATATAAGATATAAAATATAAAATATAAAATACAAAATATAATATACAAAATATAACATATAAAATATAAAATATAAAATATAAGATATAAAATATAAGATATAAAATATAAAATATAAGATATAAAATATAAAATATAAAATATAAAATATAAAATATAAAATATAAAATATAAAATATAAGATATAAAATATAAAATATAAAATACAAAATATAAGATATAAAATATAAAATAAAATATGATAGATAAAATACAAAATGTAGCAGAAAAATGAAATATTAAATACAAAGTAGCATCAAACGTAAAAGACAAACTTTAAAATATAAAAAACAATAATAAAAGATCAAAGAGATAGAAAATATGGAACGTAAATATAGCAAACAAAATGCGTAAAATTAGAGATAACAGATGGAAAATTAAATGTAAAAAATGGAATCTAGTCCATAAAAAACCGTAAAAGATAAAACGCAAAATATACAATATAAAAGATGAAATAAAAGAAAACAGATTAATATAGGAATAAAAAAAATAGAATATTGAAGAAAGAAAGTAGAAGATAGAATATGGAAGAAAAAAAATAAAAGTTGCAGTGATAATGAAAAAAGGGAGAGAGAGAGAGAGAGAGAAGTGAGAGTTTACAAAAGCTAGGGCGGAGAATAGTGGGCTCTGATAAATCCCGCTCCCTTTCCCCATGAATGTTCTCTCCACAAAAAAAAAAATCACACTTTCAATTTCGAGTATCTCACGATAAACTTCTGTCTATAATTTCATTTATTATTTTCTTCTCCGTTTCTTCTTCCCCTTGTTTTGTTTTTTTTTTTTTTTTATTTCCAAATCAAAACAAAAATAGAAAGAAAGAAAAAAAGCACCGAAGAGAAGAAAAAAAAAAAATCTTCGTAATTAGCTTCTTAGCTAAAATACCGAGATTAAGAAAAAAAAAGGCAACTTAGTTGAATTGTTGCGCTAAATTTTGCCGTTGATTACCTCGACGTCTTACTTAACCGAAATGATGATGATGATGAGATGCGAGTATGTTGTAATGAATGGTAACCAACTGAGCACATTGTAAAAATTGTTTCTTTTAAAGATTGTACGTAGATTGTAAGAAAACGAAGTGTTGTTATGGGTCCGATTAGTAAAAAAAAATAATAAAATCTAAAACAATTTTTTTTTTTTACTAAAAAATTAATAAGAGCAAAGCGTCCAAGGCGTCCAAAGCGCCCATACAAAAGTCCTTTGAAAAATAATCGCCATTAATCGAATGGCATTTCGTTTTCAAGATAGGGGTTCAGTTTCAAAATTTCTAATATTCAGTCGATTTAGTAAATAATATCATGCATTCGATGGGAAAGCTATCAGAGTTTTTGCTTCGGATATTCAACCCCAAGCATAGTAAATTTAGCAAGAAATGCTTAGGGTTTCTTTTTATATTCAAATACCCGGAGGGTGCTAAATATGATTTCAAATGAATTCCACCGGATTTTTTTCGATTCGAGAAGGTAGTTGAATTTATTTTCTAATTTTTACGTGCTTTGGTGTTTAATTCGACGTTTTTTTTTTTAACGATTTTGAATGATTTTGAACGATTTTTCGGATTTTCAAACCATCGGAGGATTGAAAATTGTGGGTGAAAAAATTACCCACAATTTCACTGAAATTCTTAGAAATGAGAAGATATTGAATTGATTTTATTTGTATCGGTATTGGTGGTTTTTATACAGACGACTGAAAAAACCCAAAAAAAACCACTCCCAGTTTTTTTTGTTTTTTGTTGGTTCTTTTCTGGATATTCAATCGCACGCAAACGAACAGGGGTTGCAAATATTTTCACGATTATTTCGATCAGATTTCGAGCTGATTCGTAATTGCACGGACTAGAAATGCATAAAACTCAATTTTCACATTGAACCCCAAAAGGTCTTAAAAGGGTTTAAATATAGTTTTACATAAAATGCACTTCAGTCCAAATCCGAACCTACTTTTCTTCGCTCTTGACTTAACCTTAATTGTATAGACTACAAACGCCTAAAGCTCAATTTTTACATTGAACCCCTAAAGGGTTTTAAAGGGGTTTAAATATGCTTTCACAAAAAAAAAAACGCTACAGTCTAAATCTGATTGAATCCGAACCTACTTGTCTTGGCTCTTGATCTAATCTTAATTCTACGAATTAGAAATGCATAAGAATCAAATTTCCGCATTGAACCCCCAAAGGGTTTTAAAGGGGTTTAAATACGGTTTCACAAAAAATTCACTACAGTCTAGGTTAGGTTAGATTGCAGTGGTGGCCAGAGGCCTCATATAGACCCACGAGGGTCCATAGTGATACCACATAAAAGTAGGAGACCCAATGTACTTATGGTAGGTGCGCTTGCGTTTCGATCAGTGTTGAGAGCTCCTCGTTTAATTCGCAGGTCCCGGTAACCATAGCAAGGTTGAGCAGACTATGCATGCTGTTAAAGGAGACTTCTTTAAGGTTTGCGAAGGTTGGCGCACCACTACAGTCTAAATCTGATCGAATTCAAACCCCACATTTTTTCGCTCTTGACCTAATCTGAATTCTACAGACTAAAGATGCATCTAAAGATGCATAACGCTCAATTTTCAAATTGAACCCTAAAGGGTCTTAAAAGGGTTTAAATATGGTTTCACACAAAATCCACTACAGTCCAAATCCGAACCAACTTCTCTTCGCTCTTGACCTAATCTTAATTCTACAAACTACAAACGCCTTAAACTCAATTTTCACATTGAACCCCTGAGGGGTTTAAAAGGGTTGTGATTTCATAAAAAAAAAAAAAACGGACGCTAACTTCTAATTTGATCCAATCCGAACCTACTTTTCTTCGATCTTGACCTAATCTCATCAATTTTTTGTCCAAATTGTTTTATAATTTGTATTAATCGAAAACCGATCAAAACGTAACGCAAGATCGATTATTCTTCTCAAGTGCAACATCGGATAGGTTTTAATTGCGCCGAGCCTTCTTGTCTTGGAGTTTGGTGTTTTGGTGAGTAACGAGAAGGAGGAGGGGGGGGAGTTTCTCAATGATCTGTACGCACGACCTTGCCTACTCTAGGCGCAAACCATTTACCAAGCTGTTCATCAGACACTATGTTTGGTTTTTTGTCCGGCATTAGTCTGGACGAATTATGAACTCACCATGACCGCTCCTCACCGTTTTCTTATCGACGAAGGTACGCATCTTAAGATTCACATCTATTAGCCACGGAAATAATTTGACGGCACTTACTGATTTCGAACTTACGAAAACCAAACAATAAAAAATATTGGTACATTCAAAACGATGTTTTCGGGGATTGTCTTCGGGGGGGCCTCGTGTATTTCTTAAAGGGGAGGTGCTCTGTGGTATTTGGAGTATATTCGGTGAGGTCGAAAGTTTGTTGTTGTTGCTGTGTTTTTTTTTTTTAAGGCCTAGTTACCTGGGCGCAAAAAAACAAACGTACAGCAAAATTAAAGGTAAAAGTCGACGGGGGGGAGGAGATGACCATCTCATAAATTGCGCGCTCATCAGCTACTGAAGAAGACGCAAGGAAAGTGAGCGTGGTGTGTTTTTTTTTTCCGCCGTAGTTTTTTTCTGCCGCGGTTTTCGGTTACAAAATTTCAATGACAAGACTCCAAATGTAATGAATGAAAATGAAATCAAAAGTGGAAATAATAAGAGCATAGAGTTTACGCGGTGGCTGGTAGAGCCCGCGGTTTCTTTGGAGCCCACAATGGATAAGATGGAGCCCTCCTCAGGAAGGGGGCGGGTGGGGGGAGGTGGTGGTCTCTCCACATCAGGTACAATCGGTCGCTATGTAATTCGTATGGAGTTTTTCACGCATTGTTTTGTTTTGCTACCTTTTGTTGATACCGAGACGCGATGACTTGGTGTCTTGGGGGCTTCTTAATAATATTTCTTTCCTGATATTGCGCCACACGACATACCTACCTTCTCCTCTGCATAACACTTTTCTTATTATTTCTTAAAAAAAAAAAAAAAAAATTTAATAAAATTGTTTCATTCTCAATTATATGGTGTGCACACTTTTGAAATATAATTCGTGGTGTTTTTTCGCATAGCAATTGTTTTTTTTTTTTCCAAAAGTGAGTACCAACATTTTGTTACAGTTCTTCACCGTAAGTAAGACTAGTGTGTTTTTCTACCATACAGTTGTTGTTTTTTTTGGGGTAGGAGGTCTTCTTTTTAGTGCTTTTTTCCGAACCCGGGGGGAAATAATAAAAAATCTTTTTAATTTCGAAAAAGTGAGAGTATCCAGGTATAAATAGTCAGGTTTTTCGGTAAGTCAGTGGATAAGTCATAAAGAAGTCGTCTAGAAGAAGTCGTGTCGTGGTTTTTTCTTTTCTTCGATTTTAAAAAAAAAAATAAGTTTCGGTTCTTATTTTCGGCGCGTTTAAATTTCGATTGAATCTTAGTGCGTGTGTGCGGAAAAAAATTAAAGGATAATGAAGATCTTTGTGGTAAGCGAATTGTTTCTTTATTTGGTGCTTTGAATTAGTCGTTAAAAAAAAAAAACAGATCTTTCAATCGAGAAACGAAATTAAATTTTATTGAATTATTCTTGGACGTTATTTTCGGTTTACTGTATAGTTGTATGAAAGATGTATCGATCTGATACTTTGTACCTGATACTTTTTAGTAGCCGATATTCGGAAAATTGATCTTAATCGTATTTTATTTGGTGTCACCTACCCGAATGGCTCGAAACTAATTGTACTTGCAACTGCAGTTATCAGATAAAAGAAGTATCAGATACATGTATCAGTATCATTAGATTAAAATATCACTCTTAAAGTTTGCGGTAGAGTCTTGAATTGCTTTTATGGCTGGAACCAGTGGTGGGTCGTTAACGAGTCAACACTTCATTGGCTGGAACTAGAGATGTGTGGTGTCAGGAGTGAACTGTTCCAAAAGAACGCTTCATTGAAGTGAGTGAGTAAAGTAACTCACTCCGTTTTTGGTGAACTGCAGTTATATTGGACACGTGAAAAAAAAAAACTGTACCGACCTTTCTTCAATATCGGCTGACCCTTTTTTTTTTGCTTGTCATCTTCTTCCCTCAAGTTGAACTAAAACAATGAACTAGTTCGCGAGGAACGAACCAAGGAACGAACGAAGGAACGAAAGCGAAGGATTGCATGAAGGAACGAAAACGAAAGAATGCATGAAGGAACGAAAACGAAAGAACAACGTAACAAAGAGTTCCGGAACTACTTCACTCCACTGAACTAGTTCCTTCAAGTGAGTGATTTGGAGTGAAGTAGTTCACTGAAAGGAACTACGTTTGAATATCTCTAGTTGGAACTATGCCTTAAAAATTTGTCCTCGTTCCAAGATAAATAGCTTTTCTTAGGCTGTACTCAATACGTGGCGTTGTAAACAATTTATATCGACTTAGAAATGATTGATATCAATACTTTTGAATAGCTCTAATTCTTCTAGTAGGTATCTGATACAAATGTAGATTAGAAGATACACAGGGAATGATTTCTTTAAATAAATTTACGTTTAAATGAATTTACGTAACCCGAAATTGTTTGATGCTGGAGTAGTTCAGTTCATGAGTGGCAGATTGGTCAGTGATGAGGGGCTGGGGGAGGGAGGGAGGAATGAGTTATTACAGCAACATGTGGAAACATTCGTGTGAACGAAGAGTCTGAACTAAGAGTTTGAACTAAGAGTCTGAATTCGCCTGAAATAGTTTGATGCTGGAGCAGTTCATGAGTGGCAAATTGGTCAGGGATTAGGCACTGGGAGAGGGAGGGAGGAATGAGTTATCACAGCAACATGTGGAATCAATTATGTGATGGACGAGTCCGAACACTAAGGATCTAAAGTAAGGGCATGAACTAAGAGTCTGAACTAAGAGTTTGAACTAAGAGTCTGAATTCGGGCGAAACTGTTTAATGCTGGAGCAATTTAGGAGTGGCAGATTGGTCAGAGATCTACTGCTGGGGAGGGGGGAAGTGGGAGGAATGAGTTATCTCAGCAATATGTGGAATAATTTATGTGATGGAAGAGTCTGAACTAAGAGTTTGAACTAAGAGTCTGAATTCGCCCAAAACTGTTTAATGCTGGAGCAATTTAGGAGTGGCAGATTAGTCAGAGATCTACTGCTGGGGAGGGGGGAGGGGGGAGGGGGGAGGAATGAGTTAACTCAGCAATGTGTGGAATCATTCACGTGAACGAAGAGTCTAACCTAAGAATCTGAACTAAGAGCTAGAACTGAGAGTCTGAACTATGAGACTGAACTAAGACTCTGAACTACTTTAAAATGAGTGCGAATTATTTTTGAAATGCAGGAGCAAGGAACGAAGTGGAGGGGAATCGGTTTATTAGAGCAAGAATTATTTTGAAATAAATGCGAAATTTTAATCAGAGCCGAGAAAGAATGGCAGCACGGTCAGTGGGAGGTGCAGTTCTTTTCAGAGCAATACAGGAATTTCTTGAAAAGAGTCTGGAAATTTTTTGGGTACAGGCGCAACGAATAAGGGTTTAGGGAAGATATGGTGCAAAAATGTACCCTAGAACGATCACAGGTGAAAGGGTTTTGTCAGAACAATACAAGGATTCATTCATGTAACGAAAATGTGTCTGAATTCAGTAATGGCAAGATCTGGATTTGTAAGATCTGAGGTATGACAAGTTGGTTAAATTTTTTAGGGATGTTTTGGCGATGATTAACTAGTTAGTTCCACCAATTAAAATTGATTGATTTTTCAGGTTGTTTCCATGTTTCTGGCGATCGGAGCGGCTCGTCCCGAACCACCGTCACCATATCAATACAACGGTCCGGCAATAGCGTCCGAATCGGTTGCAAGCTTTGGTCCGTCACCGTCGGCATCATCAGCCCCGAGTGGCAGCTACGGCGCTCCAGCTCCACAATATGGTCCGCCCAGTCAGGCACCGGTCGTTCATAAGCACGTTTACGTTCACGTTCCACCACCAGAGCCCGAATACACTGCTCCCCGGTATTTAACCGAATATTTAACCAGTAACCGATTGATCTAATTGTTTTTTTCGTTTTTTTTTTCTGTCTTTAGAAAACCAATTGCCGTTCCACCGCCGCAAAAACACTACAAAATCGTTTTCATTAAGGCACCCGCACCGCCTGCACCAACCGCCCCAATAATTCCGCTTATTCCGCAAAACGAAGAGAAGACTCTCGTCTATGTGCTGGTTAAGAAGCCCGAAGAACAACCGGATATTGTTATACCGACACCAGCTCCAACCCAACCGAGCAAACCCGAAGTCTACTTTATCCGTTACAAGACCCAAGTAAGTAGAGATCATCCGGGGAATATTAAAACAGACGGAAAAACCAACCCTTTTCCATTTCAGAAACAGGAAGCTGAAGGACCCTATCCAAACAGCATTGCACCGGCACCATCTGGCGAATATGGCGCACCATCGGCCCCAGCATCACCGTCTCCCAGCTCAGAATATGGCGTACCTCATTAGTATTTAAGGGATGATCGAAAAATCAATTAGGCCGTAAGTATTCAGTCCTGCAGGCCAGAGCCCGTTTCCCGAACCCTATTGATTACGTATTTTTTTTTTCCGTTTCCTTCTGTCTTATCCTTTCCGCAAACCATTCCGTAGCCAACAACCACAGTACAAAAAAAAAAAAAAATATTGTAAATACATTGATAGGTGACTGCTTACGGGGTGTGTATGTATTTTACTGTTCTGGGCTTCTATACTCAATCGTTCCGCTCGCTCTTCTACTCTCTTCCAATCTTTTCATTATTATTTTTTTGTTTAATCTTAACTCTAATTAATAAAATTATGTAAACATGTAAAGTTAATTAAAATGACGACGTGATGAACTTTTTTATACAACATTTAAAAAAAAAATATGCATTGTTTTATTGCGCTTACATTTATGGCCTTAGACCGCACCGCCCCTAAAAGAAGTATGTCTGACCAGGCTCCAAAGAGCCCCTGTATTGGGAGCTAACAAACTTGTCTCTAATAGTTCTAAATATCATCTTCCTACCATAAGTTTTTTGTGTTTGTATCAGGTATCGGAATACCAGATACTTTAGCCTGGTTTCATTGTGCTCACATTTATTACTTTAGACCGCGCCACGTCTAAAAAAGTAGCCCCAAAGTCCCCCTGAATGGAGCCAAATTGATTCAAATACCTAGTTTCAAATATCACCTTCCTACTATAAGCTATATCAGGTATCGGAGTATCTGATACTTTAGCCTGATACTTTCTATGCCTTGTTACATTGGCAGTTTGGGCAACCTGAACTGCGAAATCGGGAACCATCTTTATCCTTGGTCCAGTCACGGCCGATTCTTGAGATATTGTACGAATAAATAAACAAATAGTGAGGGTGTACAAAGATCGGAAAAAGAACGAACTGGGGAATGAGTGGGTGCCGCCTCTCCTTCCCCTACGTAAAGCAAGCCTTGCAACTCTTCTTCTTGCTGAAATCCCTTTCAACAAATAGTCCTGTATACCGTAGAAATCGGTCGTTGACAAGTGAACTTCTTTGAAAGAACAGTTCAGTGAAGTGAGTGCGTGAAGTAGTTCAATGCGTTCACGTTCAGTTCAATGCGAAAGATGGAATGAAAAATTTTTAGTAAACGGACAGAGAACGAAGACAAACAGAACTGTGAACTGTGTCTGCTTAGAGAAAATAACTCAACTGCGGTATCCTAGCAAACGATACTGTCAAGTACTGTGAAGCAACTGGGTCATCTCAAGTTCAGTTACGAAAGGTGAAACAAAAACTTTTAAGCACGTTAGCTTAAATTTTACCTTAGACCACAGTTGGGTTGGCTTTTCTAAACAGTCGTTCACAGTTCACCCGGTTTCCCATAACGAAGGAAGAACGAAGACAAACTGGGCGAACTGTTAAGGGAGAACGAAAACAAACAGGGTGAACTGTTCAGGGAGAACGAAAACAAACAGGGTGAACTGTTAAGGGAGAACGAAAACAAACAGGGTGAACTGTTCAGGGAGAACGAAAACAAACAGGGTGAACTGTTCAGGGAGAACGTAAACAAACAGGGTGAACTGTTAAGGGAGAACGAAAACAAACAGGGTGAACTGTTAAGGGAGAACGAAAACAAACAGGGTGAACTGTTCAGGGAGAACGAAAACAAACAGGGTGAACTGTTTTGAGCTACCCGCTGTTTCGTAGTTTTTTGCTGATATTTTCCCGAAATGCCAATAGATGGCCAATACCGAAGTTCATGCCTACGGTTTGATAAGTTTTCTTAAAGCTTTTTTCGAAGCTTTTTCATCCTTCCGAATTCTGTTCAAATCTTAAAAAGCTTCAATAAAATCAAGTTTCGCATTTTTATTAAAGCATTCACCACGGAATGTTTTACCGACATTATCCAACGTTCGTCTCTTTTCACAATATGTCAGCAATAAAAATAAATCGGGCCCGAATTTCTATTAGATCCGTAAAAAAAAAATAAGTCACTGTTTGGAAAGTTTACAGTGCTTAAAGTCTCAAGTTGAAATTAGACACAAATTGAGCTTTCGGTTCGAATATATGATCAGCTACACAAAAGAGCTTTTCACATTAAACTTTCGAGGTGGAACGAAAGTTTGGATCATGATTTTTTTTTTCTTACTATTTTAGTAATAAAGTAGTTAGCTTATTACCATTTTGTTTAGTTTTTTCTTTTATCTTTTGATGATTGAAATTTTCTAATCCTCTTGTCTACAATTGTTAGCACACTTTTATTACTGGAAAAAAAACACGCAAGAATCGATACCGTTCAGCTGAATTCCAGTTTTCGGCCAATCAATAAAACTGTTTTAAGTACTGAATTTCTGAATTCATTTTTTAATGGAACAATATTGAATCGAAGCTGTTTCTAAGTTTATTCAAACAGTTTTAGCGCCAGGACTGAATTAATCTTGGAGGACGAGAAAAACTGCAACTAATTAGAAAAGAAATAAGAATTTTAATAAAATGAATTGTTGTATAGAATGTTGCTGACCCATCCCTTATCTAACTGGACTGTACATTAGAGTGTATTAAAGGCTAATCTACTAAGTCCAGTTCGATATCCATTAAAAAAGTAGTACTGCATCAATACCGACTACGGGAAATTTTTGAATAGATTTCAGACTGAATCAAGCTGCTATTTTGATCCTGATATGTCATAATAACTGATACAGATAAAATACAGAGTATTTAAGAGCTAATCAACTAAGTCCAGTTCGGTATCCTTTAAAAAAAAAGTGATACTGTATCAGTACTGCAGCAATGCTGACTACAGAAAAATATTGAATAGATTTCAGACTGAATCAAGCTGCTTCTTTGTTCCTGATACGTCATAATAACTGATACAGATTAAATATAAGAAGAGTATACAAAGATTAACGAATCTCATGGTCGATTAAATATTTTCTTTTTTGTTTTTAATCCGAGATACAAAGACGATAAGAAGAACTAAAATCTTAATTGCTTTAATTTGACGACTTCCGATGGAGTCATGCTGAAACGGCACTATAATCCTCATTTTCTTTAAGACGACAACATAATCCAGAGATAAGCTTTGTCCGGTTTCGACCTTTTCAGCTGAAGGAAGTCCGAAAAAAAAAACAATTTGATTTTAAAAAAATAGTGAGATTAAGAAATTAATGGCTTTGTTAATCGATTGATTTTCTTTCGAGAGATTTATCCAAAGGTGAGTGACTATTAAGAAAATCAAATGGATCTGGAAAACCTGGATTCAGTTGGGATTTTCACAAAAGAGATGCCCCCGAGGCACTATCAAGGTGTCCACCACTGATTTTCACAGAAATGTTACTTTTATTTAATACTTCTTGCTTGAAGGTTCTCCGCTTTAGCCGGTCCCAAGTCCGGTTGAGAAAGGACGAGGGAACATGGAGTTAACCTGAATGGCCGCAGTAACACCTGTGCGTCTCAGGAAGTAGGCAAAAAGTGAGACATAGCTGGACTCACAGCATAGCTGGAAGAACTTCAACATGCCATAGTGAAAACTGCCGCCCTTCTTCTACCGGGGTGTAATAAATATGAAGGACTGGCCCTCCAAATTGGGGGGTTGGGCGAGGACCCGACAACGCATCATAGGAAAAAAGACCGCTGTCCAGAAACCTGGCAGGAGGCCAGGGGCTCGACTTAGGCTGTCGCGCCATTGATGATGCTTGCTTCAAGGTAGACAGGTTTTTAAGTTTAGCTACTATCTTCCGGATTCGATACCGCCCAGTTATGTTTTTGGTCAAGTCCTCCCCCGCTTTTATTAGGCATAGTGAATCGAATCAAGACATAGATGTCTTTTTTCACGGCATGCTATCAGATGATAAAAGTATTAGGTACACGAAAAGTATCAGTATCGACTTATTATATTCGATACACAGCGAATTCATTTCACATCGCACATCTCTAGTCAAAATACCAATCAATTTTGTACAGTAGTTCTGTAGTATGTAGTTCTGGCATCAGGTACAAAGTATCAGGTACAAAGTATCAGGTATAAAGTGTAGACAAAGTATTAGGTACATAAAAAATATCAAATATTTATTATGTTAAAAAGCACCAAGGTATTATCACACTACTCTAAAGACAGGTACAGGCGCTATTAAGAGGCCAGGTACTTGAATTGAAGTTTTTAAAAAGTCTTTTCTGGCCGTCCTTAATACCTGAAAAAAAAACGATACTGGGAATGCTCGATTCAAACGGAATCGCCTGTTATTCTCTAGCTACCGGCACCTGATGGTCTATCGATACCGGGCACACCTACATACATACAAACGCAATAAGGTCCGACCTTATAAGATATTTCCGGATAGGACGTAGGATCTTAGATAATAACGTTTTGCGCTCATTCTTAAAGGACTATAGAGCTGTAAGAAAAAACGGCGCGAGCTTCATGTTAAAAAAAACAACAACAACAACCCTAAACAACAGGTGAATGTCTGAAGAATTTCTCGAGGGGAATCACCTTTACCTTTCTTCATCATATCACCAGGTGATCGTTCACTACGTAAAACAACAAATTCAGACATCTCAAGAGGAAAAACGACTGTTTCGTGTCTTATTTTTTTTTTATATATAAATTTGAATTTTCCCTCTTAATTACGCCCTTTTAGGTGCATTCTTCTTTGCTGTCCGTTGAATATTCTCGGTGATATTGTAACTGATATAATGAAACTAATATTTATAGTGTAAAGTTTTCAACATAACGCCCGATTCTAGTTGGAATGGGAATGAGGGTCCGTTGAAATAAAGAATTCTGTTGAGATTTCGCAAATTTTGACTATTTCATAGAACAAAATCCGGCTCGACGGACTAAATTGAATATCTTGAATGCCAAATCGAAGTAGTAACGACAAATGTAACGATGAGGCTCGACGGACTAAACTGAACGTCTTCGATGTTACATTTGGTATCCACAAATGCAATGATGGGTTTTGGGTTGAAGACGTTGGAAAATCTTATTCATGCAATGATGGGTTTTGGGCTGAAGACGTTGGAAAATCTTATTCGAAAAGAGGTTTTAATGAAGGTATAAGGAAAAGACTCCGGGCGACATATATCTCGTGACTCAGACTCAAACAATCTACTAAATAACCGGCATAGCTCTCAATCTGCCAGCGACCAGAATGTCAAGCCACCTGCACTTACTTCTTAAAAGGCTAATTTCTCCCAAGTTTTCTTACGACCACCGTACAATCAAATCGATTTTACCTTCTTACGAATTCGATAAAATAAAATCGTGTACAACAAATTATGTTCGATTAATTAGTCTCAATATTTAAGCCATGCAAGAATTTCAATTGAAATACCCCTCCCGGTCCACCCGTCCCCCCCATCATCACCGACTTACCTTTCATGAAATACAACGAAACGAAAATCAGCTCAGTTTTTCTTGCGCGCGGGCATTTTTCTTCGGTTTTTGTTTTATGGGTTTTTGCTTAAAGATTAACATCTTAACACCTTTTCGCGCTACGGGACCGTACCGTTCCAAGATGCCCATAATAAGAGACATAAAGTCACATATGGTAAGATACAGTTCGGATATGGACGTTGTCCAGTCGACGGTATACCTTTAACATACTATAGTTGCGATTATCGCAATTGTTATAGGTCCTTAAGAAAGAAAAGAAGAAAATCAAAAGTCGTTTGATACAAGAAGTCTGGGCGAAATAAGAAAGAGACTGGGGAATTGACTTGAGCTACGAGACAATCCGGACTGGGGATTTTTGACCCGATTTTCATTCTGTTTAATTTTTTGAGTAGCTGACAATCTCACCTTTAATTTGATGTATAATTTGTGATTATTCGAGAAAATGGTTTTCCAAAAAATTAAGTTGTTCCCGAAAAATGCGAGAAATTCACAAGGGCAAGTTTTCAATCGAAAAAGATCGAATTTTGGGGTTGAGGCGCTCCACAGTTTCGACCAGCACTGCCCCATTTTTGACCCGATTTTCATTCTGTTTGATTTTTTGAGTAGCTGACAGTCTCACCTTTAATTTGATGTGTAATTTGTGATTATTCGAGAAAATGGTTTTCTAGAAAATTGATTTGTTCCCGAAAAATGCGCAAAATTCACAAGGGGGTACCCTTGGCAAGTTTTCAATCGAAAAAGATCGAATTTTGGGGTTGTGGCGCTCCACAGTTTCGACCAGCACTGCCTCATTTTTGGCCCGATTTTCATTCTGTTTGATTTTTTGAGTAGCTGACAGTCTCACCTTTAATTTGATGTGTAATTTGTGACTATTCGAGAAAATGGTTTTCCTGAAAATTGATTTGTTCCCGAAAAATGCGCAAAATTCACAAGGGGGTACCCTTGGCAAGTTTTCAATCGAAAAAGATCGAATTTTAGGGTTGTGGCGCTCCACAGTTTCGACCAGCACTGCCTCATTTTTGACCCGATTTCCATTCTGTTTGATTTTTTGAGTAGCTGACAGTCTCACCTCTAATTTGATGTGTAATTTGTGACTATTCGAGAAAATGGTTTTCCAAAAAATTAAGTTGTTCCCGAAAAATGCGAGAAATTCACAAGGGGGTACCCTTGGCAAGTTTTCAATCGAAAAAGATCGAATTTTGGGGTTGTGGCGCTCCACAGTTTCGACCAGCACTGCCTCATTTTTGACCCGATTTCCATTCTGTTTGATTTTTTGAGTAGCTGACAGTCTCACCTCTAATTTGATGTGTAATTTGTGACTATTCGAGAAAATGGTTTTCCAAAAAATTAAGTTGTTCCCGAAAAATGCGAGAAATTCACAAGGGGGTACCCTTGGCAAGTTTTCAATCGAAAAAGATCGAATTTTGGGGTTGTGGCGCTCCACAGTTTCGACCAGCACTGCCTCATTTTTGACCCGATTTTCATTCTGTTTGATTGTTTGAGTAGCTGGTAGTCTCATCTTTAATTTGATGTGTAATTTGTGATTATTCGAGAAAATGGTTTCCCAGAAAATTGATTTGTTCCCGAAAAATGCGCAAAATTCACAAGGGGGTACCCTTGGCAAGTTTTCAATCGAAAAAGATCTAATTTTGGGGTTGTGGCGCTCCACAGTTTCGACCAGCACTGCCTCATTTTTGACCCGATTTTCATTCTGTTTGATTGTTTGAGTAGCTGGTAGTCTCATCTTTAATTTGATGTGTAATTTGTGATTATTCGAGAAAATGGTTTTCTAGAAAATTGATTTGTTCCCGAAAAATGCGCAAAATTCACAAGGGGGTACCCTTGGCAAGTTTTCAATCGAAAAAGATCGAATTTTGGGGTTGTGGCGCTCCACAGTTTCGACCAGCACTGCCTCATTTTTGACCCGATTTTCATTCTGTTTGATTGTTTGAGTAGCTGGTAGTCTCATCTTTAATTTGATGTGTAATTTGTGATTATTCGAGAAAATGGTTTCCCAGAAAATTGATTTGTTCCCGAAAAATGCGCAAAATTCACAAGGGGGTACCCTTGGCAAGTTTTCAATCGAAAAAGATCGAATTTTGGGGTTGTGGCGCTCCACAGTTTCGACCAGCACTGCCTCATTTTTGACCCGATTTTCATTCTGTTTGATTGTTTGAGTAGCTGGTAGTCTCATCTTTAATTTGATGTGTAATTTGTGATTATTCGAGAAAATGGTTTCCCAGAAAATTGATTTGTTCCCGAAAAATGCGCAAAATTCACAAGGGGGTACCCTTGGCAAGTTTTCAATCGAAAAAGATCGAATTTTGGGGTTGTGGCGCTCCACAGTTTCGACCAGCACTGCCTCATTTTTGACCTGATTTTCATTCTGTTTGATTTTTTGAGTAGCTGACAGTCTCACCTTTAATTTGATGTGTAATTTGTGACTATTCGAGAAAATGGTTTTCCTGAAAATTGATTTGTTCCCGAAAAATGCGCGAAATTCACAAGGGGGTACCCTTGGCAAGTTTTTAATCGAAAAAGATCGAATTTTGGGGTTGTGGCGCTCCACAGTTTCGACCAGCACTGCCTCATTTTTGACCCGATTTTCATTCTGTTTGATTTTTTGAGTAGCTGACAGTCTCACCTTTAATTTGATGTGTAATTTGTGACTATTCGAGAAAATGGTTTTCCTGAAAATTGATTTGTTCCCGAAAAATGCGCAAAATTCACAAGGGGGTACCCTTGGCAAGTTTTCAATCGAAAAAGATCTAATTTTGGGGTTGTGGCGCTCCACAGTTTCGACCAGCACTGCCTCATTTTTGACCCGATTTTCATTCTGTTTGATTGTTTGAGTAGCTGGTAGTCTCATCTTTAATTTGATGTGTAATTTGTGATTATTCGAGAAAATGGTTTTCTAGAAAATTGATTTGTTCCCGAAAAATGCGCAAAATTCACAAGGGGGTACCCTTGGCAAGTTTTCAATCGAAAAAGATCGAATTTTGGGGTTGTGGCGCTCCACAGTTTCGACCAGCACTGCCTCATTTTTGACCCGATTTTCATTCTGTTTGATTGTTTGAGTAGCTGGTAGTCTCATCTTTAATTTGATGTGTAATTTGTGATTATTCGAGAAAATGGTTTCCCAGAAAATTGATTTGTTCCCGAAAAATGCGCAAAATTCACAAGGGGGTACCCTTGGCAAGTTTTCAATCGAAAAAGATCTAATTTTGGGGTTGTGGCGCTCCACAGTTTCGACCAGCACTGCCTCATTTTTGACCCGATTTTCATTCTGTTTGATTGTTTGAGTAGCTGGTAGTCTCATCTTTAATTTGATGTGTAATTTGTGATTATTCGAGAAAATGGTTTTCTAGAAAATTGATTTGTTCCCGAAAAATGCGCAAAATTCACAAGGGGGTACCCTTGGCAAGTTTTCAATCGAAAAAGATCGAATTTTGGGGTTGTGGCGCTCCACAGTTTCGACCAGCACTGCCTCATTTTTGACCCGATTTTCATTCTGTTTGATTGTTTGAGTAGCTGGTAGTCTCATCTTTAATTTGATGTGTAATTTGTGATTATTCGAGAAAATGGTTTCCCAGAAAATTGATTTGTTCCCGAAAAATGCGCAAAATTCACAAGGGGGTACCCTTGGCAAGTTTTCAATCGAAAAAGATCGAATTTTGGGGTTGTGGCGCTCCACAGTTTCGACCAGCACTGCCTCATTTTTGACCCGATTTTCATTCTGTTTGATTGTTTGAGTAGCTGGTAGTCTCATCTTTAATTTGATGTGTAATTTGTGATTATTCGAGAAAATGGTTTCCCAGAAAATTGATTTGTTCCCGAAAAATGCGCAAAATTCACAAGGGGGTACCCTTGGCAAGTTTTCAATCGAAAAAGATCTAATTTTGGGGTTGTGGCGCTCCACAGTTTCGACCAGCACTGCCTCATTTTTGACCCGATTTTCATTCTGTTTGATTGTTTGAGTAGCTGGTAGTCTCATCTTTAATTTGATGTGTAATTTGTGATTATTCGAGAAAATGGTTTTCTAGAAAATTGATTTGTTCCCGAAAAATGCGCAAAATTCACAAGGGGGTACCCTTGGCAAGTTTTCAATCGAAAAAGATCGAATTTTGGGGTTGTGGCGCTCCACAGTTTCGACCAGCACTGCCTCATTTTTGACCCGATTTTCATTCTGTTTGATTGTTTGAGTAGCTGGTAGTCTCATCTTTAATTTGATGTGTAATTTGTGATTATTCGAGAAAATGGTTTCCCAGAAAATTGATTTGTTCCCGAAAAATGCGCAAAATTCACAAGGGGGTACCCTTGGCAAGTTTTCAATCGAAAAAGATCGAATTTTGGGGTTGTGGCGCTCCACAGTTTCGACCAGCACTGCCTCATTTTTGACCCGATTTTCATTCTGTTTGATTGTTTGAGTAGCTGGTAGTCTCATCTTTAATTTGATGTGTAATTTGTGATTATTCGAGAAAATGGTTTCCCAGAAAATTGATTTGTTCCCGAAAAATGCGCAAAATTCACAAGGGGGTACCCTTGGCAAGTTTTCAATCGAAAAAGATCTAATTTTGGGGTTGTGGCGCTCCACAGTTTCGACCAGCACTGCCTCATTTTTGACCTGATTTTCATTCTGTTTGATTTTTTGAGTAGCTGACAGTCTCACCTTTAATTTGATGTGTAATTTGTGACTATTCGAGAAAATGGTTTTCCTGAAAATTGATTTGTTCCCGAAAAATGCGCGAAATTCACAAGGGGGTACCCTTGGCAAGTTTTTAATCGAAAAAGATCGAATTTTGGGGTTGTGGCGCTCCACAGTTTCGACCAGCACTGCCTCATTTTTGACCCGATTTTCATTCTGTTTGATTTTTTGAGTAGCTGACAGTCTCACCTTTAATTTGATGTGCAATTTGTGACTATTCGAGAAAATGGTTTTCCAGAAAATTGATTTGTTCCCGAAAAATGCGCGAAATTCACAAGGGGGTACCCTTGGCAAGTTTTCAATCGAAAAAGATCGAATTTTGGGGTTGTGGCGCTCCACAGTTTCGACCAGCACTGCCTCATTTTTGACCCGATTTTCATTCTGTTTGATTTTTTGAGTAGCTGACAGTCTCACCTTTAATTTGATGTGCAATTTGTGACTAATCGAGAAAATGGTTTTCCAGAAAATTGATTTGTTCCCGAAAAATGCGCGAAATTCACAAGGGGGTACCCTTGGCAAGTTTTCAATCGAAAAAGATCGAATTTTGGGGTTGTGGCGCTCCACAGTTTCGACCAGCACTGCCTCATTTTTGACCCGATTTTCATTCTGTTTGATTTTTTGAGTAGCTGACAGTCTCACCTTTAATTTGATGTGTAATTTGTGACTATTCGAGAAAATGGTTTTACAGAAAATTGATTTGTTCCCGAAAAATGCGCGAAATTCACAAGGGGGTACCCTTGGCAAGTTTTCAATCGAAAAAGATCGAATTTTGGGGTTGTGGCGCTCCACAGTTTCGACCAGCACTGCCTCATTTTTGACCCGATTTTCATTCTGTTTGATTTTTTTAATTGCTGACAGTCTCACCTTTAATTTGATGTGTAATTTGTGACTATTTGAGAAAATGGTTTCCCAGAAAATTGATTTGTTCCCGAAAAATGTGCGAAATTCACAAGGGGGTAGGTACCCATGCCAAGTCATCTTCTACCAGATCTTCTTTTCTTCGGTCAATCATCACTGAACACTCTGAACGAAAAGTTCCATTCATTGATGGAGTGAACTGAACGATGGAACGGAGGAACGAGCATGGTGGAACGTTGAGTAGTTCCATCCTTCCGTCGTTGTTATAATCTTTTTTTTGGTCATCATCTGCTCCGTTCAAGTGGAACTCAATCAATGTACTAAAAAAGAATGAACTAGTTCGCGAGCCAGCAAGCGAACACTCTGGAACGAAAACGAAGGAACTTTGGAACGAAGAGTTCCTGAAGTTCTTCACTGATACTTTGAAGTAACAGGTACAAAGTATCAGACTATTGTTCGTAATATGTATCAAAATCTGTTGAACTGAAGCAGTGTGGTAGGTAGGGTGGAGAGGGAGCGACTAAACATAAATAGAAATCATAAACAATATTTTGCATATGCTTGTTTCTATCTCGTGCAATCCCTCCGGTTCCTTGTGCTGTTTTTTTCCTCGTATTCGAGCAGCAGAAACAGATGCCTGGGTAGGGTGCTATTTTGCATATCATCAAAATATTCCTGATTCTCCCGGGGCGGTTTTTTTTTTGCTTTTGGTGGGGTTGGGGGGTATTTTTGGTTTTTTTTTTTTACCAGCAACTGGATACGCCCTTACATTACATAGTTGTAGTATTTATTTTCTCCTTACGAATGTTTTAAATGCGAGTATGTGTTGTGAATTTAACCCTCGAAATCGCTCCAACCCCCGTTCTCGGATTGGAGGACACTCTGATGATACCGGGCAAATATTATGGTACTCCTACAATTATTATGTTTGATACGGCGTGGAAGAGGGACGGCGGAGGAGGAGGGGCGGGAGATGTAAATTTGAGAGGATAGCTTTAAGGGAGTGTTGGTTTTAATACCTTGATTCCTTTCCGAATTTAAATTCCCTTCGGGATTTTCGTTACTCCGGTTTGGAAGGAGTAGATCTCGACTAACTTTGGATAATGACTAAAATTGGTTGCATTAGCTTGGGTTGGGTGGACGAGGTGGATTTGTAGCGCACATTGTCGAGGGATGAAACATTTGTTTAAGGGATGATGCGGGTGACTCTTCATAACGATAATAATGACGAAGATTAGATGAGACAAACGTGCACAAATCGCGTTCTGGTTTGTTTCACAATTGTTGGCGGTCAATTTTTGTTGGCTTTATGGTTTTTTGATTTTATGAGCCAGGACTTTTATCCACCCAACGCATCAATCCTCCACTACCCCTGCCCATCCTCGTCCCCCTCAAACGCCATTAAGGGAAAAACACAAATTCAAATTGAATTGTGTTGGTTTTTGAGAGGTTCTAAAAGTGAGATGGAATTAAGCCTATTAGTTTTTGAATTCCGTACGGTACGGTAATATTTTAAGTGGTACTCAGACGAATTTGCCCCCCCCCCCCCCGTTATATACCGGATCTTAATAACGTGAAGATTTTCACTTGTAGATTTAAATAATTGCGTTTGTTTCAAGTATGTTGATGTTTGAAAAAATGAAGAAAAAGCTAAGAAAATTACATAAGAGTTTTGTTCGAAAATGGCACGCCTTTGGATAGGTTTAGGCGGGAAAACATCAATAAAAAAAATTATGGTTTATTAAACATACCAGAATTCGGAGATTACTCGTTGAATCTGTAAAAGAAACAAAAAAATTTAATAGTATACATAATAAATAATAAAAAAATTTAAGAAAAATCATTTAAAAAAAAATTACGAAAAGAAGACGAAGTAAAAACAAGTAACATAAATTTTAATTTAAATAATCGACTTTATTCCCTTTCGGTATGATTAATTCACCAGATAACTAATCGGGTATCATTCACTGGTAGTATTCCCATTAAATCCTATTCCACTTTTACTACCCTTAACTCTTGTGTCCGATATGTCAGCAATATGTTTTCACGAATTCCGACAAATCTCTTAGGTCTGATACAGTAGCTTCGGGAATACTTTAAGATCGCACAAAGATTGAATGGGGCGCCAAAATTTCTACTATTCTTCCGCCAAAAGGATGTACAAGTATGGTGTATACGCTTTCACGAATTCTGTCTTATTTTTTAGGTCAAAATTGGGTTTTACTGATTCGGGTCATTTTTAAAAATCTATTCGATTTTTTAACCCACCAACGGAAACGAATAGCAAGGATTTTCATGCGAGATTCCTAAATACCTGTTGGATCCGATGTGCTAACAACTTTTACGAATTCCGACAAATCTTTTAGGTAAAGTAAGAGGCTTTTTTGATTAGATATGTAGCGTACCAACTTGTAAGATATTTTACTGAAATTTGTAACGTAACGTACAATTACAATTTATGAAAGTTGCAATAATAAACAGAAATATAAAAAAAAATACCTATTTCTTTTTTAAAAGTATCACGGACAATTTCAAAATTGAATTAATTGTTTTGCCGCATTTCAGGATAGTAAAAAACAAAAACTAAAGAAAAAAATCCATTTGAAGAATTTTTTTTCAGTGATTAAAATCTGTTTTCTTTAAAAAAAAAAAAAAGAAGAAAAATAGCATAATGTATAAAAAAAAAAAAATTTTTAAGGTGCAACTCGTTGTGTGGCTCGTGCCTTCATGCTCTAAAGCGTCTTCAAACCAACAGAGCGCATACGTACTATCCATTAAAAAATTTCACGTTCTTTTTTTTTATTATGTGTACAATGCTTATGGACTCTATGATTGTACATAATCAGTCCAGGAAGAGAGAAGACGTACCTCGGTATCTTTTGAAACAATACGACGAACGTATTCAAGAAATGATGGCAAAAACAAAAAAAACAACTAGTCTTTAGGTAGATTACTACACACTCTAAAGCCACTAGAGTAACGAGTATGTGGTTCAAGTTAACTAATTCCTATAGTTTTAATCTAGATTGGTTTTGATTGCTGTATGCTAGATAGTTAGCTTCTAGTAAATGCTAATGACCTTCCCTCGGTTCTTTATGAGACGGTTCAAGACAAAAAAAAAAATTTCTATTTCGGATCCAGAAAACAGAAGTAGAACTCCATACGGAATAGGAAATTTGGTCCGTCGAGCCGGATATTGATAATCTGTTGTTTTATAAACTCGTTAAAAAAAAAATCTTTTTACAGGAGGAACTTTGAAGATACCAATTTCATCTGGAGCGGTCCTTTCCCCCTTCATCTCCTTCTTCGAAGAAATGAGTATAAAAGTTAGATAAAATTTGGTCCGTCGAACTGGATATGGATACGCTGTTCTCCTTTAGTTTCTTTTAAATGGACATATTTAAAAAAAAATTGTCATTTTGCAGGAGGGACTTTGAAGATACTAATTTCGTGAGAAGCGGTCGTTTTCTCTTTACTTAAAAGTTCGGTCCGTCTTTGTCTGTTGTCTTCTGGACTCTTTTAAATTGCCGCATTTAAAACAACTTGTCTTTTTGCCGGAGCACAGTTAGGTTTAGGGACCTTGAAGATAAAAATTTTCTCTGAAGCGCTCCTTTTCTCCTCACCCCCTTCTTCCAAGAATTATGAAAGTAAAATTTAGTCCGTCGAAGCTGTTGTCATAAGGACTCTCTTAAATCGTCACATTTCGCAAGAATCATTTTTAGATGGAGGAACTATGAAGATACCAATTCCATCTGAAGCGGTCTTCTCACCCTCTTCTTCGAGGAAGTGCATATAAAATTTAGTCCGTCGAGCCAGATATGGATAAGCTGTTATCTTAAAGACTCATTTAAATTAAAATTAATTTAATTAAAAAATTAAACATTTCACAAGGAGCATTCTTAGATGTAGGAACTCTGAAGATTCCCATTCTGTCTGAGGCAGTTCTTTCCCTTCTTCGAAGAAAAGTTAGTTAAAATTTGGTCCGTCGATCCGGATACGGTTTTTATTATACTATCAATTATGGCAACATATACCTGACCAACTCAATAAACTAAATTTTTAATTACTGTCTCGTAATTTACACCTGTTCTCCTATGATCCCGAACTGATCAATTGTAAGTGTGTATCCTGACCTGGCGAGGTCTTCAGTCACCTCTAGTTACACTACGAGATACCTTCTTCTTCTCCATTTTTTTTTTTTTTTTTGTACCAACCTTCTTCGTTTTATTTTCTAGCTTAAGGTGTACCACAAGCCCAATGTGCGGTAGTTATAACCGTTTACGTTGCTTCTTATGATGTCGCGGGGCTACTTTACTCGGCAACTGTTGCTTGTTCCTCCGATATTCTTCCTTAACAATTTCTCTTCGATTTCACCTGTATCTTCACGTGGTTCTTTTTTTTTCTCTCCCTCGAAAAACTTACCTAGCGATCATATCTTTCGGGCAGGAATGATGATAACGCGATGATAGTCTCATGTTTTAAGGTTCTTCACTTACATTAAAGAGGATAAGGTGCTTGTATAGTGCACGCTTTTTCTTTTTACCTATTTTTTTTTTTTTTTTTTTTTTCAAAAAAGATAAACTAGAACAAGGAGATGTGTAGCTTTGTATCTTTTCAACAAGAACAAATTACAAGTCTGAACGGAATTGTAAATTGAACTGAATATGGATTTTGGGCTTAAGAAACGGCAAATACTATAAAAACAATGACCAGTAAGAAAAGGACCGATGAATAGAGTCATTTGTATCTGTTGAATGACTTTTTCATAAAAAATTTGATAGTGAAATTGGATTTTTGAAAAGAAAAGAAAAACAGTTTGAAATTCCAGTACTGTATCAGAACTGGATGATATCTGTGACACAATATCGCTTATTGTCCGATTACTTCAGTGCACGTTGATCTTGAATGTCCAAAATATGATGATGCTACATCTGCGAGACTAATTCAGTATGTTTTGTCCGTTACAAGCTCACAGAGGGTTCTATTTCCTGTCCGATGAAAACATCAATGGGTTTCGTGTAATTTTATTGCCTCTGCCTTGTTCTTTTTTCTTACTGTCCTAAACACAACAATTTCAAACTTCACTTTAAGGAAGGAAATAGTTAAGTGTATGCAAAGATAAAACAGCCCACTCTATCGTAGGGGGCCATTATATGAATTTCATTAAAAAAAAAAAAAAAAAAATTAATAAAGGTGTACAATTTTAGAGACAGAGAGGAGGAGAAGACAGCGCGGAGACGTTACAAACTTTAAATAACTGAAAGTCCAGAAAAAGACGGAGAGCTAAAGACAACGGACGAACAGAAGCGCAATCAATAGGGTGAAGAAAAAAAAATGAGTAAGAAGGGACCCTAGACACATTCGGGCCAAAGGTAAAGATATAACTACAAAAGATCTACCCGACATTTCAAGCTCACGATCTCATTCTATAGACGTCAATGGTTCTTGGGTAGAAGTGAGCGTGGCGGAGGAGGGGAGGTTAAAGGGGTGGCGAAGGAAATGTTCTTCTAGAAACTCTGTCCGTTTTCTTTCCGTAAAACAACTATTAAGAGACTGGTAAAAAACAATAACATCCAGTAAACATATGTACGAGACACATCGCGCACAATGACCAATTTTTTTTTTTTTTAAAAAAAACAAGGGCTCTCCCTATCTTTTTGTCTTGGTCAATTTTCTTCTTTTTTCCAATTTTCTTTCGTCTTTTGCTCGGTTTTTATCGAAAAAGACAATAAAAGTGAACTCGTGAAGGGAAAAGCAGTCCGCGGTCGACTCTCTTCTATGGGCCGGGGTCCATATTTATTCAGAAAATATATTCGAAAAAAGGCTGGTACTTCCTTCCGATAACCGTCACACCGTGACCACTTTATGTTACTCTTCAGTGATCACATGGTAGTAGATACATCGGAATGTTTTTTTTTTTTTTTATTTTTGCGCCCCATGTTTTGTGGTGTCACGGCGATTTTTTCGGTTTTTTTTTTTTTTTTGTTCCCTTCTCATTGTTTGGTTTCCTTTAAGAACAGATCCCACATCCATTTTCCCAAAGACCCCTCGTACGAGTCAAATTCTCTAAATTAAATCTGGTTTACATAAAAAAAAAAAAAAAAAATAAGTACGGGTCTTTCACAGGTTATTCAGTCCCCCAGTACTGCGTAATCGGTACTCCAGAGTAATTGAAGCGGTACTGGTTTTTTCCCGCACTTCCAATACTGCGAAACTTCAGTGGAATATTTTCAATTCTTGTAGTCTGAGTGGCTTAGTAGCTAGGCCACTTGCCTTCGGTGGACCTGGTACTAGGTTCGAATCTGCTTGGTGACAAGTTATTTTCGAGAATGGGCTTCGGTGCCGGAATACCAGTTCACTCAGCTGTAAATGAGAACCTGAGTAAAAATCACGGACTAGCGTGTAGCTGACCATTGTTTAATTCTGACAGAAGTTCTGAAATCGGTACTCCAACTGTACTGAAATTCAATACTGGGGACATGGCTGGGGCACGAATTTATGAATTAGTCAAGTTCATTCGCACCTGTGGCTGGTTCGACTAGCTTTTCCCCTGTAGCAATACTACGACAACACCCTATATGGGACTTGATCAAGGTGTCACGGATGGGTTTCACAATGAACCAACCGAATGGTCTAAGTGAGTCGATCCATAGTTTGGATGGCTGCCACTATAAACTAACCTAACCTAACCTAGCCTAATACTGGAAAAGTACTGAACAGTTTTTTTTTAAACAATTCATAAACTTTTCACCTTATATTAAATCTGACGAAAACAAGCCAACAATGTTTCGATCAATTTGGAGGTAGGATAGTCCGCAAGTCCTCATCCTGAGTACATGAAAATGTTCTTTTTCTTTCGACTAGTGGATGAAGGTCGAACAAGTCCTGGTCCAGTGAATTATCAAAGGCACCTATTCCAATCTTGAGGAAACGTCAAGAATTGGTTCCAAAAAACAAATAGACTTGTCTAGTATCAGCTTGACGTTCGATTTGGTTGAGTCTGTCAACCCAATTGTTCCGTTTTTGAAAACCTGTCTCCTCGTACCTCCAAGGAATTGAAATGTCTTAATGACTCGGAGAACAGGGTTGGTCAATCTCTGTGCATCAACGGCTCCCCGTATCTCCAAGGAGCTCAAGTCGCGTTGATCACCACCAGAGTATCGGGTACTTCGGCACTTCGCTTTCAAAACCTTCTCCCCGTAGATCCCCTCCCCCCGTAGATCGACTACAGTAGGGAGATGGATAATAAACAAAAAATTGATTTCAAACCCAGAGCATACATAGCTTGAAATCTCTCTGATCAGGTTAATGTATCAGGTACTTCGGAAAAAAGTATCAGTATCAGTTCAATTTTGATGGTAGCCTAAGCCGACTGCAATTGCAGTTGAACTGGAGTTCTAAAGTTCCGAATGTTGCCTTGCTCAGTTTTTAATCGGCAGGACACTTGAGTGCATTTCTAACGGTATCAGGTACTAAAAAAGGTATCAGATACTCGGGAAAAGCATCAGTATCAGTTCAAATTATAATGGCAGCCTGAATCGACTGTAATTCTGTTTGAATTAGAGTTCCAAAAGCTCTGAATATTATCCTGCTCAATCACTTGAACACTTTGGTGCATTCATGACGGTATCAGGTACTCGGAAAGGTATCAGATACTCGGGAAAAGTATCAGTATCAGTTCAATTTTGATGGCAGCCTGAGCCGACTGCTATTCCGCTTGAACTAGAGTTCGAAAGTTCCGAATGTTGCCTTGTTCAGTTTTTAATCGGTTGGACACTTGTGTGCACATATGACCCTTATGAATATGTAATTATATCCGATGTTAAAAATAACGAAGAAATAAGGGAAAAAAAAACAACAGCCCCGGATTGTTATTACTCCGGGTTGAGGGCAGTAAAGTATAGAGGGGCTTTGAAGAACCTGGTCAGGTGTAATGTGCATACAGTTGAACGGTTATAGCCATTGTTCGGGGTGGTTTTTTTTTTTTGTTGCTAGCTTGCATATTAGATTGAGTATTTATCGGCGCTAATCAACAGGTAGATAGGTAGGTGTACCTTGATACACAGGACGTGGAAATAACAATTCCGGCGGAACGGTTTAATTGTTGCGTTCTCGAGGGCGAAAATGCTGTTAAAACAGTTTTTCCAGCAATTTTCATTCGGGTGAAAAGACAGGGAAGGGTTGTATTCATCGGAACTTTATTTTTCGTTTATTGTTGCTAGTTTTTTTTTTTTGGGGTGGGAGAGGGGGTAGAAGGATGGCGGTGTTGGACGGTAAATGAGAGAATGGTTTTATTCAGGAACCGTATAAAATAGGAAGACTAACGAGCCAGAGATAGGGGGGAGTAAGCGGAAAAAAGGCGCAACAAGTGACCACAGGACGCGGTCGCTACTATCGGGATACGTTTTCACGGCACGATGATTTTTCAACGGAAGTTAATTTTCATGGTTTTTATCCGGGTCTGGGATAGGTTGCCGATTCAGGAATAGTCACCGATTCTGGAATTGTCGTCCGCCATACGTACATTGGTTCAGCGCAACTATCCGGATTTGTTTTAAACTGCATGGAGCCAGTGAAACGACGGATTGGCTCCGGAAAAAAATCAACCTTTTTGGTCATTGAGCACATATAAAAGTTACTTGAGAATTCCGCCATATCTTTTCGGTATCGATCTGATACTTTGTATCTGCAACTTTATATGGACTGATTCTCAAAACTGATACAGATTGATTGTTCTTTTCAGTCGACCATCTTAGCTGATTCCAGTATATAATTTGATACCGGAACTAGAAGTGGAGATCTATCAGTACTTGCGATGATTCCTTTATGGAGAACAACTCCCTACATAAGGAAGAGCAATGTTTGGAATCAGTACTCAGTAGTCTAGACCCTGGTTTTATACAAGAAAACCACAATGGCTCTGGAGTGATCTCTCGTGATGGACTGTGGCACAGTGCTTCAGTCCCATCCTTCTCAACCTAACCTAACCTATGTGGAACAGTGATAAGAGGTATTAGTAAAAGTATCAGGTATCTAGTATCTTAGTATCAACCTGTACTCAATACTGCAGACATCGTTCATTAGGCGGGAAAATTCAAAAAAACATTCAAGACGCAACATCTTTCCAATTCCATTTCTTTCCTACCTACCAATCGGCGAAACTATAATCGAAAACCTGAATCCAAAACGATTCAGTAAACATAAATAATATATTTGTTCGTGCTTGCCGATGGTGATTGCCGATTTCCACTCAACATAGTATCCATTTCTTTTTTCACCCCGATTCATTTTCCACGAAAAACTTCCCGAAGACTCTTAAGGATTTCGTTTTCAAGATAGTAAGGCACCACTTTTCTACTATAGAGTCGCGAAATTTACCTTCTGACTCTCACCTGACTTGAAGTCATGGAAAGAGAGGAGGACTTGAGGGAAGGAGGCGGAAAAGAGTGTGGCAAGACGTTTATGAATCATACCTAAGACTCATATTAAATTATGTAATAAAATATTTTCAACTAGATAGAAGCAGAGAGGTGTTCAAACCCCCCGAAGGAAAAATCTATTCACAATTTTTTTTTCTTTTTTGAAAACGTGGACGCGTTCTTATTTTCGATTGCGATCGAACATTGCATTGGAAAATTTACTATGCGGCCGTTTCGGGGTACAAAAGTTCATCGGTAGACGACGCCCCCGAAATTTCACACCTACTTAATGTCTTCGAATCGTGTTCGAAGGTACAGGTGAAGACCTACGGAAAATAGCTGAGATTTATGTAATGATTGCGATTTATTTCAGTCGGGATTAAAAAGTGGACGGGGTGGAGGGATACTCGAGAATGGGGGGCAAAGACATAGGTGAACTATGCGAAGCTACTTGCTATCATTGAATACTGTCTAATACTTCTTGATAAGCTGATATCTTTCCGAGTATAGTGATACTTTTCGCATACTTACTACACAGTGCAACCCGCTTATAAAGTGCACTTCTATAACGTACTTTCGGTTATAACGCTCTACTTTTGTGGTCCCCTCAAGGTACGTTATAACCGGATTGCACTGTACATGCTTTTCCGGATATATGATACTATACAGGCGTCTAATACTTTCCGAGAGCCTGGATGAAACAATTTAAATATTTAAATTTCATGGAAAAGTAACGACTGTCCACAAGAAATATCAGTTTCGGAATTCAGTTGATAAAATCAGAACTGAATCAGTACTGGAAACGAATTGAGACATTTTGCAATAGTATGGCAAAAGAAATAGTATCAATTCTGTGGTTTTTTTTCGGCAGATAGGGTGAGTTATTTCAACAGTTTTACTGCTAATTGCAATTCCGCGCCCCAAATGAAAAGTGCATCTAGTCAAAAAGTGAAAAAAAAAAAAAAGAGAAAAATATGGAAAAGCTACACCTGATATAAGCACGACACAATCGATACTTAATCGAAACATGACTAAGGCGGTATTATTGTAGCGCTACTTAGTTGCTCCGATCATTTCGTACCGTTCAAAGATATCGGTCAAAAGACGTTAAACAAAAAAAAAAAAAAATGAACGGTGATATTTTTGCGCAATCGTCTTATAGTAAATGCACTCGACTACTTCAAGCCTGTGTTTTTCTGATTGAATTTCATGGTCCAGTTGCGCTTTTTAAGCAGGTGTTCGTTTCGAAAAAGTCTCTCTCTTGGGGTCTTGGAAGAAATGTCTACGAAATCATTTCATTTAAGTTTCATAGGTAAGATTAAGTTTTTTGATGTGATATGATATGATTCTTTTTCCGAGTCTTCAATGAAGAAGAGGGTGTGTGAGGGAGGAGAGAGGGTGGTTGCAGTGAAGGCTGGTATCGTGAGTTTGAAAAGTGATCGACGATTCAAGGAAAAATATTTTGAGACTTGAGAACTATTGGACAGGTCGATTATGAAGACTTTTATCTGATGCTTCTTCAATTCTTCAATATTCACAACTCTTTTTTTTTTTTTCGACGAAAAGAACTAGGGGGTTGGTTTCACGACGATAAGTATAATGTACACCTCTGTCACTTCCTGAAGCGACTCATCCAGATGGAACCGAAATTTTTTTTTTTTTTTTTTTTCTTTTGTCTTAAGACGGAACGAAGAGAGTGAAGAACGATTATTTTGCGTATACGAACAGTATCTTCCATTCTTCAACAAAAGATAAAAGGGACAGGAGAGGAGTGATGACCTACTGTTTCGTGTTTCGCGTTCGAGGTATATGCGCCTTGGTTAATACCGAAAAGTGAAGATAATGAAGATGTTTAACGAAGCATAGAGAAGAAGATAGTCAGTCGCGAATGGGGTAAAGAAGGAGGTGTATTTTACAGTACACAGACAGTATGGTAGTTATGTTATGAAGTTAACTTTGAATTTAAGATGACGTGATCTTCTTATTAGTTCGTTTTTTCTTTCTTCTTCATCTTCGTCTTCATTTTCGTCTCTTCATGGTGCGGTGACTTTCATATGGTAGCTAACATGTTTTTAGTGCAGGGTAAAAATTCTTAGATCCAGAATGTAACATGATTATAATTTTTCTTTGGATTTTCTTGTGGCTTATTCCGCATGCTTCAATCCGATTTTAATTCTTCGTACGTTTTTTTCTTCTCCGCAGTAGTAGGTAATAGTTCGTTTTTATGTCAGGTAGGAGTTGGCAGGGGATGCGGTGGGTGGTTTCGGCAAGAAAGTGGGGGAGGGGGGGGGATGTCTCTGAAGAAACGAATCTTGGCACGCGACTGTAAACTACTACCACGTGCTATTTTATGCGCTTGAGCGCTATGTGAGATGGCTTGTGGTAAACGTTAGACGATTGTTTCTTAGATGGTTAGTTAGTTACGTTGCTTGCTATAATTTCGCGCTTGTGGATTTTTGTCAGTAATTTATTCGGGTGGAGGCCGAGGAAAGGGGGCCACTCGTTTGGGGGCGGTATGGGTTTTACTATCTCTTTACCGGAAACCATACATTCTGCCTTGATTGTTGTTGTTGTTGGACTGTTTTTGTACTTGCAGTCGTTTCTTAATATTTAACTCCTTATGGTCTGAAGTCATCATCGTCCGTACAATAGACAGAGGATTTTCTGATGCATGAAGTTTACGAAAAAAAAAAAAAACAATTTAATTGAAATAGTTCCTCATATGTCTGATGCCAGTTTTTCTTAGAAATCTTAAACTAATAGGTTACTTTATCGTTATTAATTTTTTTTTTTTAACAGTAAAACTTCTCTTCATTCGAATTTAAAAAAGATTACCACTTGTCTTACGAATTGAATAGCACAGAAAATCCTTGAGTTCTGAGTTCCACTTAATGTTTTCAATTTTTTTTTGGATAAATGCCTAAAATTCAATGTCATATTTTGATCTCTAAACTCTAGTATTACGCTGTATGACATACTGTCAAATATTTGACTCAAACAAATTGGACGAAAAAATTCTATCAAAGTTTTTTATCCTGACTTTAAATAAATTTCAAGATTTTTCGATATTCAACCCGAATAGTGTGAAAACGAGTTGAGTTGAAGGGGTTGAGTTCAAGGGTTTGGAGTTGAAGGGGTTGAGTTGAAGGGGTTGAATTGAAGGGGTTAAATTGGTTCCGACTGGGCTTATGTGGTCCAAAAGAGTGGCAAATTTTGATTTTTCCCCCGCCTCCTTTCAAAAAATTTTAAAATTTTCGGCCAGGAGAGGCAAAAGAAAAGTCTCCAAATTTTCAACCCAAACAGTATGAAAAGGGGTTGAATTATGTCTGAGTGGGTTTATTTGTTCCCGAATTTTTCTGTATACTTCAATTCGCGCTTTAATTAAAATGTAAGAGTTTTTTGTTTTGCTCTACAAGGGAACAGAACAGAAGCAAACGAGAAAGTGTCTACTTTGTTGTTTTACTTCAATTGAGAGGGTCTCTCAACCCCTTTGGTTAAGCTAACGTTAAATAACGATAGCAATTTCTTCTTCTTTCAGTAAATTGTAATTGCTTGCCACTGTCCTTACGGGTCCTGATTTATGTTTCTATCTTCAAAGAAATTACGGAGTTGAAGTTGTTGTTTTTGAAGAAAAGTTTTAAGTACTTCTCTGCTAAGTTATTTTCGATCCCTTGTAGGTACGACGAAAAAAGAACCGATTCAAATCCCATCTTCCTTCGGTTAATTTATATCTCGACTTATCTAAAAGACTGTGTGTCCTTTCTTGTTAATTATCCGGTCGGTTTTCTTGGTGCAGTCCTTTTCTGTTTTAGGACGCCTGAACTTCTTGAACTTGTGTTGGCAAATTTTCCATTTTCTCGTAAACATTTTCGAAGGGGGTCACCCAGAGTAGTTCAAAAACTCTATACACCTTTAGCCACATTATTTCAAATCGTCTAATACAAATGACGGGGGGCTGTAGGGAGGGGGGGGGGCTATGAATGCCGAAAAATATTTCAAAAATAATATTGCTATAAAATGTTGTTAAACAATAGCCAACGGAAGTTTATGAATTATAATTGGGCACAGTTTTTGCGATGAATCGAAATGCTCTACTAGCCAAGAGTGACCGAAAATCGTGTGTGTATTTATGACTAAAAAAAAAAAACAGAACAACAACAAGAAAACAAACATGTAGGTACCATATAGGAAGAACTATTTGCGCAAAAAAAAAAAAGAGAAATAAGAAATGAAGAAAAAGGTAGAAAGAAACTTCGAAAGTGGCCACAAAAAAAAAAAAATAAATCACCGGTCGTCAGCAGAGGAAACCCCGATTCACCACCTCCAACCTCCAGATGCCGAAAGGAAGGATAACAACAACTGATTCGTATTACCTATTCTGTCCTCTAGCGCTCTTCACTAACCTGTCTCGAGTTCTTTTCATTGAAGTACTTCACTCCGAGTCACTCCACTTTAAAGAACAAGTTCAGTGAAGTATTTCCGGAACTGTTACTTGTATCGTTCCTTCGTTTTCGTTCCATCTATCGTTCGCTCGCAAACGAGTTCGTTCTTTTAGTTAGATGATAACCAAAAAAAAAAAGGATCGGTCAAGTTTAATGTCTCGTGCTCAATGGAACTGCAGTTCTCCAAAAGAAGTTAGTTACTTCACTAACTCACATCAATGAAGTGTTCTTTCGGAACTCATGAACGACCCATTTCAACGTCAAAACTAATACTGAACTACTCGAAATAATCCTATCCGAGCGTTTTTGGTCTTTATCTTTTACATTAGAGATGGGCAAATCATTTCCTTCCAGTGAAGTACTTCACTCCGAGTCACTCAATTGAAGGATTGAGTTCACTGAAGTAATTCCGGAACTGTTCATTCAACCAAGTTCCGTGAAGCAGTTGCGGAGCTGTTCATTCTCTCGTTCCGATATAGACCTAAAAGAAAAGTTTCAGAACCGATCGTTTCTTCGTTTCGATCTGGAAAATGAGGACCTTAAAAAAAGATCTGCACAGTTTCGTGACAAGTAGTTCTGGAACTGATCGTTTCTTCATTTTGCCAGTACATTTTTTTTCAGGCGTCCAATGGAACTGCAGTGCACCAAAAGGTGGAAGTTACTTCACTCACTCAGTCACTATAAAGTGTTTTTTTTTTTTTGGAACAGTTCACTCTTGAACGAACCATCTCTACTTCTACTGATCTGGTTTTTTTGGTTTTTATGGTCATCATCAAAAATGAATTTTTTTCGCAAGCAAACAATGGAACGAAAACGAAGCAGCGATAGAACTTCGGGAAGTACTTCACTGAACTGACTCCTTACAGTGAGTGGCTTCAAGTACTATGAACTACTATCAACCTGTACCCAGTAACAGTAAAGAAAAGGACAAAACAAAAACCCTTTTCTAATGAGACAATTTCGAAAAAAATAAAACGGACACATAACTTTTCCGCTCTCACACTTTGCATTCAAGAAAATTGGAAAAATTCTTAAATAGTTCATTTTTTTTTTTTCCATCAAATTTGAAAGGGGGTTTGTCTTCGCGCGCGACTATGTGAATTATTTTCAAGTTTCACGGGGGAAAGGGTTGACATGCTAATCGAATCGAGACCGTAAATAAATAGGTGCGTTATGCGCATATAGAATTCATTTCACATTAATAGCGATTCCATTCAGTCGTACGCAGACAACCCTTAACCGGGGGAAGAAAAAAAAAAAACTCATTACGAATGTGTGACTTTTGTAATTCGTGTTCATTTGGCGAATGAGCCCCCGATTCAAGCAACCTGTCGCCGCACATGCACGTGTCCATATGCAACATGCAATAGCACTTCGTGCGGGTGGAGATGGTCAAAACAGTTCAGTTTTTGAGTGAAGTACTTTATAAGTAGTCGATTACTGTGATGAGTTAGTTCAGTGAAGTAATTTAATTTAACTACAGTAGAATCTCTATATAGTGACCACCCAACTGTACAAAACTGGTCACTTCGATTCGATTGGTCAGATTATAAAAATAATTTAACAAAGCCGTTTCTGATTTACATCGGGACGGTAAAAAAAGGCAACTTTAGGCAAGTGGTCAAACGATAGGAAGATGGTCACTTCTTAAGGCTCGCCTGTAGGTATATTCATTAGGTCTTTGTTCTTCTCTACCTGCCGTTCAGTAGTCTGTAGTCGAATCACTAGTCACTAGTCGTTCACTTTCGCTATTAATGTTCTTATCGAGTAGTTCAGTAGTAGGGCCCATTTCGATTAAGGGTCTTTGCTCTTCTCTACCCAGCTGTTCAATAGTCTGTACTCGAATTGTAACTACTCGTTCAATTGAACGAGTGTTCTTATTCTTTTCGAGTAGTTCACTCGTGAATGGCCCAAATCGATTAAGGGATGCTGGACGGATCTTTGCAGAACAAAGTCTTTTCTCAATACGAGCATATTGAAGATCGGCACGATTGTTCCTACGATTTTTAGCTTGAACATTAGAAAAATCTATCGTCTAATAGAACCGTAACTCATCGATAGAAAGCAACATCAAAATTACACCGATCAAAACAAAAGTGTAAACCTAGCGTAACCGAAAGGGTATCTGATAATAAATGAACTGGTTCGTGAGTGAGCGCGCGTACACGGTACAATTTGTGCACAGATTTTGATAGATTTGATTCAAAAAACAAAAAAACACTTCTTCTGCACTAGGTACACCTTCTTCTGTTCTTCGAAGATTTTAATAAGAAGATAATACAGAGCCGTATAACAAACTACCACGTACTTTAATAAATGCAACGCGATAGTCGAAGAACCAGTTCTTTACCGAGAAAGAGGTGACCAAGAAAGTAGCTTAGATATTTTATCGGAAATCGCCGTGCAAGCCGAATCTTTTTTCGAAAAATTAGCAATCAGCTCTCAGGTGGGTGAATTCAGGTTCTTAGAAGAAGATCAATCAAATTTACTTTTTACTGTCGTTCGTTTTTTTTTTTTTTGCCGCAAATTATAGATTCGGTCGATCGTTCACGAGTGAACTGTTCCGTATGAAGACTTCTTTGATGTGATTGAGTAAAATAACACTCACCTTTTGGTGAACTGCAGTTCCATTTGGACACGTGACATAAAACTTGACCGACTGTTTTTGTAGTCATTATCTAAAAGATAACTTACAGTTTCGGAACTATTTCACTGAACCTCGTTCCTTGTAGATCTACTGACCTTTTTTTTTTTTTGTGGTCATCATCTAACTAAAAGAACGGACTAGTTCGCGAGCGAACGATGAAACGAAAATGATGGAACGATGGACAGTTCCGGAAGTACTTTACTGAACTCATTCCTTAAAGTAAGTGACTGTCACTGAAATGAGCTGCTTTGCCCATTTCTGCCGCAAATGTTAGTAAGCGGTTCGAAGAAGTCATGAAAAATGCATGAAACATCGCGGAAAAGCTAATGAATAGCTTAAGGGTTTTTTTTCCCGTAAATTTCATTAGCAATCGATTGTTTTATCGACCTCTTCATTTATGTTTCTTCATTACACCGATAGTGGTCATCAAAAGGGGATGCATTAAAAAGGGGGCAACAAAAAGGTCCTACATGTATTTTTTTTTTTTTTTCAAAAAGATTCTGCACCTAATTTTAAAATTCATAAGGTATTTTGTCAAATTTTGGCATCCAAAAAACGGTGGTCAAATTGTTTAAGGGTGTGGTAGGCTTTCTCATTATTTTTCTTCGAAACTTTTGAACAAGGGGCTTTAGTACTGTCCAGAATCGAATTTTGACCACAAAATTCATCAGATACTTTGTCAACTTCTGAACAAAGGGATTCAGTACTGTCCAGAATCGAATTTTGACCTCAAAACTCATCAGATACTTTTTCAAATTTTGGCAGTAAAAAATAGATTCTGTATGTGGCATATCCCGTTCCAGTTAAGTTGTTTAGATAGTCAGTGTTAATAAGCCACAGTAGTGATACTAACGTGTAGATATTACAAAATTTCACTTGATACAAAAAATTTCAAAAATTGAGACCCCCTTCAAAAGATGTAAAGCAAACGAAAAAAAAGTTCAAAAGAAAAAACCAAAAATTATTGTATTGTATGCACACCACAGTAACATCCATAAAAATTCGTCCAATACAATATGCAACCAAATTTCAAAGTTGAACGGAATCACGGTTCGATGATTTGTGGTCTTTGTCCTCGTTGTCATCATCAGCGTTCTTTTTTTTTTTTTCCCCCGTCATTCAGACAATTTCGGAAGAAGAAGAAAAAATTGAACTGAAATGAAAGAGCCATCAAAACAATATATGGAAAAAAAAAACACAACACAACAAACATTATAAACATCGGCTATGATTGTATTTTATGAACAAATCAAAAAGGTGAGGTATTTACCTATAGTTGATTTTTCTAATAGGGAAATTTTCATTCTGGTCGATTCTTTACGTTTGAATATTGAAGCAATGATTCTTCGGTTTTTGAATAGAGATGGGCAAAGCAGTTCAGTGAAGTGAAGTACTTCACTCCAATTCACTAACTTTAAGGAACGAGTTAGGTGAAGTAGTTCCCTTCGTTCTATTGTTCTATCGCTCCTTAGTTTTCGTTTCTCCGTTCGCTCGCGAAGTTCATTCTTTTAGTTCATTAATAGTTCAACTTGAGGTGAGAAGATGATGATTAAAAAAAAATAGAAAAAGGTCAGAAAACCTAGAAGATGATGACAGTTCCACGTGGAACTGTAGTTCACAAAAAAATATATTGAGTTACTTCACTCACTGATTTCAACGAGGTGCTCTCTACTACAGAGTATCAGATACTAGAAAGTATCAGGTATAAAGTATCACATTCTTAAAACGAATCCACCATAATTCTTTCTTGAGGTCGACTCCTGCGACTCAAAGTATTTTACTCCGAGTCACTCACTTTAAGGATCGAGGTCAGTGAAGTATTTCCGGAACTCTTCGTTCCATCGTTCCGTCGTTTTCGTTCTTATAGTTCATTCATATATAGTTCAACTGAAGGGGAGCAGATAATGAGCAAAAAAAAAAAAGGAGAAAAATGTTACGTGTCCAATAGAACTGCAGTTCACCAAAAAGAGTGAGTCACTTCACTTGCTCACTTCAATAAAGTGTTTTCTTTTTGAACAGTTCACTCATGAACGACCCATTTCTATTCCCGACGGAAAAAGGTAGCGTACCACAAGGTTCAACTTTGTCCTTCTCGTTTGATTTTCTCACGTTGAACAATTGAAGCATTTGGAGGATCTTCATCTCTTATCACTAAATTAATTCGATATGTTTCCTTTGAGATGTTGGATTTTTTCTAATCAAATTCTCCGAAATAAAAACATTCAACCAATTTTAAACCTTCTTTTCTCCTCGATAAGCTCAATACCGGCTTAGTTCTGCATTTCGCACGGAATACAGGTAAATTCTACACGTTACATCATCGATCGGAAAAGGAAATGTTGAATTTGATATTAACTAGCTTCCTACTAGCTTACCGGAAGTCATTTGCATGCGATCTCATCAAAATTCGTTCATAATTTGTAGGAATTTCGGACGAACTTTAGATAAATTTCGTACCTTTCTCACGGACAAATGAGTCAGTCTATCGGCGCAAAAAAAAAAAAACAATACACAAAGAGTCATCCATCCAAAAAGAACGACCTTCAGGTTTTCTAATTAAATAAAAACGAAAATGAATAGATCGGTAATGACTAACCAGTGTTAATTTATTCGGTACAGTCGTTATATTATATATCATATCGGTTCTCGAAAGGTGAGGTCGTGACAACGTCGTTGCGACTAAATTTCGGTCACGAACAAAACCTTCAATTGATCAAAAATACATGCAATGTCATAAAATCGCTTAAAATAAATTTTTTCTTTAATTATTTCTTGGAACTTTTTGGTCAAGGCAGCTAGCTGCTAACGACTAATTAAATAATTTTTATTTTGGTCAAAAAAATACCGTCGCGATGACCAATAAACGCACTTTAAATTTCTACGACTCTTTATTGCCGAATATGATTTAAATCCAATCAATTTTTATTGTAAGAATTAAATTAAATTCTATTTTATTTTTATTAAATTAAATTCTATTTTATTTTTAATAAATTAAATTTCATTTTATTTTTATTAAATTAAATTGTATTAATAGTGCCGATTTGATCAACTATTTGTCCGGTTTTCTTTCAACGAACTGAAGATGAACAATTCAATGAAGTGAATGAGTGAAGTAACTCATTCCTTTTAAAGTGAACTTTAGTTCTAAAAACATTAATTATGGGGAATTAGTAAAAAGATGAGCACGGATTACATCGACGTGTTGAAGCACCTGTTGAAAGTCTTTTCTTGAATTCAGGTTCGTTCAATTTGTTGTTGTTTGTTTTTTTTTTTTTTTTTGTTTAATCGGATTTAACTAAATTGAACAAGAACGAGTAAATTTTTGAGCTCAAAAGGAAACCACATCGTACCTACTGCGGTTACATTTTTGTACAGAAAAATTTTCTTTTGAACATTTTCCTGGACTGTTGTAGATTGTTTGTGTTTGTGTGTGTTTTTTTTTTTCTGTTATGGTTTTGACCACCGCCCATATTATTTACTCTCTTGTGATCAAGTTGTTTTGTCTTTTCACACAAGAAAAGTACATTTCCGACTCTCGAAGTCTTGATCTGTATGTTGCAGCGGCTGCACTATCCCCCAGACTAAGGTTTACTAAGGTTCCAGTGTTTTACACAACAATTTTCCTTCGACTATCTCATAACAAGCAAGTCGTCAATTCTTGTTGTTTTTGTTGTACTGCTCGAATTGTACCTGAATAGATTTTTTATTTACCTTCAATTCTTATTTTTTTTTTATTTTTTTTTTGAACTGTTTGGAGCAACCACTGTACTAAGATGTGATCGGCCATGGTCAGTTCAGACCGCACCGGTATGCAGTACAAAATACACTCGAATATGACGGAAATATCGAATGTCTTACCGAGAGAATTTACGAATTACGACGATTTACGATGGAAATTGCTTCTTGACGATCGTTTTTGGTTGAAATTGCACAGCTGTACGGTTTCAGTAGCTGCAAATTTGCCACAATTGACATGATCATTAGACTACCGGTTAATAATTAGTTAAATCCCGGTTAATTATCTCTTAATTTCAATTTGCGACTCTTAAAGCCCAGCTTACGAGTATGTCCACCCTTATTGGTGATAATGGCTCTCAATCTTTTGCTTAGCACATTTTGAGAACCATTTATATGTAGGAACAAATGGCTCTCAAGCTTTACAGTTTGGTTCTCAAACTGTACAGTGGTGTATATAAATGGTTATGTAGGTACATAGAGCAACTGGATATGAAAATCCATCGATCTTGTACAAAGCGCTTTGAAGCCAAAAATATATATATATATATATATGTAGGCAGAAATGGTTCTCAAACTGTATATTTTCAGAACCACAAATGGTTCAAACTATACAGTTTGTGGACCATTAATATTGGCTCAAATGATTCAGTTTGAGAACTATTTATATAGGCATAAATGGTTCTCAAACTGTACATTGTTTACCAACGTACCCCTCATCTACCATCGTTACATAAGTAGAGTTTATTGTTTTCATATTTTTGGAGATATTTTTCGCATATTTTGGGAACCTGCTGCTGTTGTCGGCACTACGCCTGGCTGTCGGCGGCCCCTTTTTTCACTCATACAGTCTCTGCTCAAAACTTCATACAGGAGAAGGGGGCAAATTCTTTCCGATTTTTCGTAACCAAAAAAAAAGGGAACAGAAAAACTAGGTGCTGACTCGGTACTCTACTTCATTCGTACTTTACAGTGCCCCGTCGAATTTTAAGCACACATTACGTAAACTGAATAATGCTTGTAACTAATCGTCCGTGCAATGGTTATTGGACGCGAGGATGTGTAGCTATTTCGAGTACCATAAGTGCACACGGTATTTGCATGTGTTAAATTGGGGACTCGAATTGGATGCGGTATGGAGTATTTAGTGCTCTCGGGGTAAATTACACCAGACACTTTTGTTGTATAAATTTAAGAATGGAGTTTGTAATAGACCAGAGTACGCCAATGGAACGACCCGTGCTAGGGCAAAAAAAACAAATTTGTTCTGTGTGATTCCGAGTCGATGTGATTGTGCAAACTTGTTGCAGGATTCACACATGTGTGGGGGGGGGGGCGGAGGTGGAAGGTAGTGTTTTGTGGCTTTATTGTAGCGCTTTAAAATTTTATCAATCCTTTTTTTTTTTTAAGTAGAAATCAAAGACAAAAAGAATTTGCACTATGAAAAAAAAAACCAAGGATGGCACCCAAACACCAAGGATACTACTTCCATATACGAAACCAAGGATGGCGTCTTGAGAGAGACACCAAAAAGTTCTCAATGCTATGCTAGAAAACAAGGCAAAAAACCAAGTATGACACCCAATGCTGGGACACTAAAGATACTACTTCCATTAAAGAAACCAAGAATGGTGTTTTGAGACAATCACCAAGATGTTCGCAATGCAATGTTTGAAAACATGGCAAAAAACCAAGAATGACACCCAATGCCGGAACACCAAGGATACTACTACTTCCATAGACGAAACCAAGGATGATGTCTTGAGAGAGACACCAAGAAGCCCTAAATGCAATGCTAGAAAACAAGGCAAAAAACCAAGTAAAACCCCGCAGCTTAAATTTGATTTTATATTTCCTTGACATACAGAGAGTGAGTGACAGAGTGATGACTCCTCTCAATATTTTTAAGGACTTCTGTATGGTCGTTAAATATTTTGTAGTTTTTTCTTTCGAATTTTAGAGCCCCATTTCGACGATGGTGGTCAGTTTAAAAGAAGATAGGGGCGAGAAGTTGTCCTATTATCAACTCTGACTACCACAGAGTAACTAATAAATTCCATCGATAGTGCAAAAAAAAAAAAAAAAAGGGAAAATGCTTTATTAAATCTAAAGCGGTTTGCTTGTAAACGGGGACCGCAATTTACGACGCACACTTTATTGCACATATCTGCAATTTATGAACAGTAGTCGGTATCTATCTCAGCAGTTTTCCGAGCCGATTACACCGGATTTCAACACACCATTTTCAAATTAAATGGTTTTCAATTAATTGCGTCGAGTAACAATCGTCTGTCCTGCTGCGGTATTGAAAAGATAACCTTCTTGAATCTAGCGTACACTAGATACTGCTGCCACGGAACAACTATAGAGCTCAAGTTACTAGAGGCTCTAGCTATTGAAAACCAAACAAAAACACAAACAACGTCCTTGCACGCAACATGATCACCCATAAACAAAAACAGCAGGCGATTTTTCCGAGCTGTATACACCCCGATTATGGGGCCCAGAGGGAGGGTCGGGTAAAGGAGGCCTTCGCCAGATGGAGAAAGACTTCTTGTAACCATGTGGAGCACAATTGAGCGTGCCGCTATCAAATTTTTTTTTTTAGCCAAGAACATGTTGATTTCATCGACCGTTTTATCATAGGTGTCAGCAAATTTGCGGATTTGTTGCGAACGATATTAGCGAGAAAAGCAATCAACTTTCAGGAAATTAGGACCTAGTCTTTGTGTACTTTGTTCATAGGTCAAGGTACGCGAGACTTAGCTTCAGTTTCGGATGCCTTCCCGGTGGAAAAAAGTAGATTTTCATTCAAAACTGATACTTTGATACCTGATACTTTCTGATACTTTATATCCGATATTAAAATCTAATACCAGATACTTCGTTCACAAATCAAGGCCCTTCAAACGTGGATCCAGCTTTCGAACCCCCTCCGTGGAGGAAAGAAAGGAGATAGCTATTCAAAACTGGTACCTTGATGACTGATACTTCGTAGTACGTGACGTGCCGAACTGATACTTTATACCCGATATTCAAAACTAACACCTGATACTTCTTTCTAGGGTCAAGGCTCTTCGAATTTGGCACTAGACTTCGAACTTTTGTCGGGACAAAATGAAGATAGTCTTTGCAGATTCTATATTTCATTCAAAATACCTTGATCAATGATACGTCGTAGAACGTGACGTTAAGAACTGATAATTTATATCCGATATTCAAATCTGATACACACAGATCAAGGCCCTTCAAACTTGGATCCAGCTTTCGAACTCCCTCCGTCGGGAAAAACAAGAGATAGCCATTCAAAACTGGTACCTTGTTGCCTGATACTTCGTAGTACGTGATGTTCCAAACTGATACTTTATAGGTTGATATTCAAAATTGATACCTGATACTTCGTTCAAGAGTCAAGGCCCTTCAAAATTTTTTCGGGACAAAATGAAAATGGTCTTTGCAGATGCTATGTATCATTCAAAATTTATACCTTGATCAATGATACTTCGTAGTACGTGCTGTTAAAAACTGATACTTTATACCCTGATACCTGATACTCTCAGTTATTAGTAATTGTGCCTGATACTAACTTTGAAGCTGGCAACAGGCACTCAAGACTGATACTTGTACCTGATACTCTGAACTGATACTTTGTAGTAGCTGCTACACAAGACTGACACTTTGTTCCTGATACTTCGCACTTCAATACTAGGTACCTGATATGTTCAAATCAATGCAGTACAACTGGAAGCCTACAAGATTGCTTTTTGCCTCTTTTCTTTTCATAATACCGATTTAAGACCTTATTGCGCTCTCGAACAAATCTCCAAGGAACGGGGGCACCCTCTACATGCCGCTATGGTCTTATTGTGTTTCGCTATGGCTTTCCGTCTATGACCGGATTGTTAATGTGGAGGTGGCGTTAGGTATTTCGTGATTAATGACCGCTGCCATTAAGGTCTCTCCTAACTAACTAGCTAACTAGCTACCTGTTGCCTAAAAGTTATATAGAAAGCACCAGAGGTAGTTTCCAGCAGTACTCGGGGCCTAGTATAGTGGAGCAGCTGAGACCCCCGCGTAAGATAGTCGTCAGTCGCCACCATGAATTACCTCATCGAATGTTTTTCCTTCTGTGTACACTGGGGCTCCATGGGCTTGCTGGCTACTGTTCTTAGCCTGGCGCTGATGGACCCTCTTAAAGAAATAAGACGGCAAGGCTACGCCGAACGACTATACTACAACGCTGGATTGGTATTTAAATTGATTTTGTTTATCAAGAGGTTTTTGGTGCGTGGGAAGCACTACCAACCACCCACCCAACCCACAATAGGCACACATAGGTATAGAGCCGACTGCAGCACTAACTACATTTACGCTCCTGGATAAGTCCGGAAAAGATGATAGTTGCGAAAAACCAGATTTTACGTGCATTATGTGAAATTGCTTTGGGTAGCCGTTAGCGATAACCGATTAATAACTGATTAATTGCTGATTAATATCGAATTTTTTGTTCGAAGTGCAAGCATAGAGTCGTTAAACGGATCATTACCTAAGTTTGACCATTTCTACTATTTTCTCGACTGATCCGAAACCTATTACCCGCTATTGAATAGTTTTCGACAAAAACAATTCGAAAATGAATCACTAACGATTCGTTTATGCGATACAGAGAAAATCCGCCAGCGATCTGTGCGCAACTTTCTTATTTTTGTGCATATTACCCATATGAAGAAATAAGTGAAATTATATAAAAAAATACACTCAACCCCTTTAAACCCCCTAAGGGGTTGAATATCGTGCGTATTTCTGACAGATCAGTAGAATAAAAATTACTTAAATATTCCGGAAGAGCCAAGAAATTCGTGAAAATATGTGAAGACGTATTCAACCCCTTAAAACCCTATTAGGGGTCGAATTTCAAAACGTTCCGTTAACATTTGCTAGGCATTTATCTGAAGAGCCAGTAGAAGAGAAATTCATTCAATACACCGGAAGAGCCAAGAGATGTGACGAAATTGGTTATAAAAATATGTTCAACCCCTTTAAACCCTATTAGGGGACGAATTTCAACAAATTCTGAAAACGCTTTCTGGGCAGATTTGTGAAGATTCTTTGATTATACCGAAGGACTTAAGAGATATGACAAAATTGGCTATGCAAATATATTCAACCCTTTTAACCAACTTAATGGTCGAATTTCAAAAAATTCTGAAAACACTTTCTAGGCGTATTTGTGAAGAATTCGATGAATAAAATGTATTTCATTATTCCGCAAGACTTAAGAGATATGACGAAATTCAAGAAATTGTGTGAAAATGATTGAACCCCTTTAAACCCCTTTAGAAGTCGAATTTTAAAATTACCCAGAAATGAAATTATGATTTTCGCTTTTGTCATCAATTGTTGAAGTTCTTCGCCAACCCATCGACATATCATTAAATCCAATTAGATATGATTGACTGACCGAAATGGGTAAGCCGCTATGGTAATATAATTCTCTCACACGAACCGCACAAATGTCCGGCCCCCCCGAAAAAAAAAACACTTAATGACTTGAACTCACCTGGACAACAAAAAAGCCCTAATCACCGACCATCACCTGAAAGACACTTTTCTCATCCAGGCGTCCAAAAAAAACCATAGTGTGTGCGACCGAGAAAATTACAAGAAGCCCGGAATGATTTAATCAAATTTGTTGCGTACAAAACCGTTAAAATTGTCCAGTCTCACGACGACCATATTGTTGTGACCATAATGACCGATAATCAGGCATATAGGACCCCCGAAACACGTGGAGATGATTCTTCATTCCCAGCATCAACAGGTAAACAACACCGGTCTTTACGTAATACCTAATTAAGAAAAAAAAAAACAAAAAAAAAAAAAGAACACCGAACGTATACCGGAAAAAAACCAAAAACTTTGAGACTTCCCATACGATTCCGGTCTTTAACCGGTGCTCTTTACCAGTGTTCTTTATCGAATGGCGCAATCTTAACACGATTTCTTTGACGACCCAAGACGAATTTTCCAATTCCGGTTGATTCATTCAAAGGGCCGTGTAACACACTGCATTTAGTGTTACTTACGCTTTTGATAGAATTACCACCGAAAAAAAAAAAACAAACCCGGGCAGAAAAACCGAAGAAAAAAAACCAGTAGCAAAGTTTTATTTCTCACCTGCTTCCCAGGTAAATGATTCGGAAGCAATCGAAATTGAATTTAAACAGTCGCGGAAAAGTTGGTGGTTTTTTCATAGACAGTATTCGGACTATCAGGTGTAATCGAACGAAAGCTTCTCACCAGATTTCGATAGCTAAGAAAAAACTGGGGGCCTTTGCACCTGATACTCAAAAGTGGAATAATAACACTTTGTACGTTATACTGATACTCCTGGGTAGTTGAAACTGAAACTCACATTATCGGAAATCTCACACTAGAGATGGGCAAAGCAGTTCCTTGAACTCCGACTCACTCACTGAAATGAACTAGTTCGAGTTCCTTTTGAAGACACTTCCTCGGTAAAGGAACTAGTTCTTCCCAAGTTCGTAGTGAATGTGAGGACCTGAAAAAAAAAGGTCCTCGCTCACGAAGGAACTTGTTCTTTTCAAGTTCAGAGTAAATGTGAAGACCTAGCAAAAAAAAAAGAAAAGAAAAAAGTTCTCACTTCCCACGAAAGGCACTCATTCCTTTTTAAGATTCATATCGCAAAGGAACTAGTTCCCTTTAATGAAGTGTTCTTTTGGAACAGTTCACTCATGAACGACCCATCTCTACCTCACACTCCCGGTAGTGGTGGGTCGTTCACGAGTGAACTGTTCCAAAAGAACACTTCATTGAAGTGAGTCCTTTTGGTGAACTGCAGTTCAATTGGACATGTGATAAAAAAAACTGTACCGACCCTTTTCTGTTGCTCATCATCTTCTCCAATCACGTTGAACTAAAATAACGAACTAGTTCACAAGTAAGAAACGAAGGAACGATGGAACGAAACCGAAGGAACGATAGAACTAAGAGTTCCGGAACTACTTTACTAAACTCGTTTCTTAAAGTCAGTGACTCGGATAGCAGTACTTCACTGAAACGGACTGCTTTGTCCATATCTAGTTCATAGATCGGGGTAAAAAAAAACAATTTGATAATTTTTTCTTTGATTTAATGAATGGCATTCATTACTCCTATGAACTATAGGATCCCGACGAAATGAAAAGTAATGGTAGTGTGAAAAGAAGAACTGAAAGTGTACCGTGATCTATGGACGCAATGGATTCACCTTTAAGAGTTTCATCTTGCCAAATCCGATTCCTGTGACTATCAATCATTTCGCTCGGGAACACTACAACGTGCGTATCGCGAAAGAATCAACGTGTCGTCGTGGACAGTCCCATGTAATCCAGGGCAGATACAATACACGGAATTATTATTAGTTCCTCCTTACGGGCATCATGAGAGACTTCTCCTCTCGTTCCGTATCTTTCGTGAATCTTAAAGGTATATTATAAATGGGCCTGTGTTTTTCCTTTTCCTTTTTTTTTTTTTTTGTTTTGTTGCTAACTTTTTAGCACAATATTACTATGTTTATGTAAATTTTTGTTGCTAAGGTTTTGTCCTTTTTTTGTAGGTTTTTTTTAGTAGCCCCGGAATAATAATTCAGATCGAATGTGGAGAATGCATACACGGAGCCCATACGGCCGACCCCAAAGTGCGAAAAATTAATCATTTTCGCTCGTTTGTTATTAAAATCTTGAGTTGAGATATGCGCAATAAATGGCACATACATTCGCAATGTGTATCCGAAAGACACTTAGCGCGCGCACTAGCTCTAGCTCTAGATCTAGCTGTAGCGCTAACTAGATGGAATGTTAGGTTTGTGCTCTTTTACCTGGTAAGAGTTGGTTCGTTCTTTTCCGGTTATTTTGTCTTTATTTTTTTGTGCGGGTCAGTTGTTGTTCCAGCGAGGTACAGAGATTGATCATAAAATTTACACAATTATTTGTACTTGGGGGATTTTGATTTCTTGTCCATATGATTTTAAGCGCCAACGCCTTTCGGATTTTACCGTTTTTCTTCCTGTGATTATATCAAAATGTTGGCTTTGCGTGCATGCAAATATTTAATCACGGTCGAATCTATTTGACAAATATAAATCGAGTGTATCGAGTAGCCTGGCATCGATCTTAGACGGTGAATCGTACTGTTGGTGACCCTTGGTATTAAAAAAAAAAATTATATTTGATTGAGTATGGCGTTATTCGATAATATTTTTCACGAATTTCGTCATATCCATTGGCTCTTCCGGAGTATTGAATTAATTTTCATTGTACGGCTTCTTCATATAAATACCTAGAATGTGTTTTCAGAATTTTTTGAAATTCAACTCCTAAGGGGATTTAAAGAGGTTGAATATATTTTCATATAATTTCACAAGTTTCATCATATATCTCTTAGCACTTTCGGAGTATTAACTCAATTTTTCTTCCACGGTTTCTTGAGATAAATGCCCAGAAAATGTTTACAGCACTTTTTGAAATTCGACCCCTAAAGGGGTTTAAACCCCCCTTTAAAGGGGTTGAATATATTTTCATATAATTTCACAAGTTTCATCATATATCTCTTAGCTCTTTCGAAGTATTAACTCAATTTTTCTTCTACGGTTTCTTCAGATAAGCATTTTCAGCATTTTTTTTTAACTCGACGCCTAAGGGGGTTTAAAAGGGTTGAATATATTTTTATATAATTACACGAGTTTCACCATATATCTCTTAGCTCTTTCGGAGTATTGAATTCAATTTTTCTTCTACGGGTTCTTCAGATAAATGCCTAGAAAATGTCTACAGGTTTTTTTTTTAAAATTCGACCCCTAAACGGGTTTAAAGGGGTTGAATTGAATGAATTTTCATATAGTTTCACGAATTTTGTCATATCTCTCTCTCAGGTCTCTTATTCTACGGACTCTTCACAAAGAGGCCTGGAAAGCGATTTGAAGTTTTTTTTTTTAATTCGACCCCGAAAGGGGTTTAAAGAGATTTGAAGACATTTTTTAGAATGCGGAATATGGCAGGTCTTCCGAAATATTGAATTAATTGTTATTATACGGATTCTTCACAAAGAGGACTAGAAAGCATTTTCAGGATTTTTTTTTTTTAATTCAACCCTTAAACGGGTTCAATCAATTTTAATACATTTTCATGTAATGCAGAGCCATATCGCTCAGGTCTGATTCAAATCGAATAATTTTTCGACGTCCCCGAACTTGTGTTAGAATCGCGCAAAACCGGGTTAGAGTTTCATCGCTTTTTGAACCTCTAATCGATACTTTTGAGTACCTGCTACTTATTGTACTTAATACAGTGTAAACAAAAATTCCTGACTCATTGGAAATGTATTAGTTCTTACCACCCGGAATTTTACAATAGTTCTGCACAGTTCTGCCGAGAACACACTCACACACACAGAGAACTACCCACAAAACTACAAGAAAAAAAAATCAAAACAAAAAAAAAAACCACCCTCTAAACTGCGAGAAATTGCCAATTCGGATTTTATGCTGTGAATGAAAAATCAAAATTATTTTCGAACTTCTATTTTTCTTTTCGTGCAGAATTTCGCGCACGTTTCCTTAACGCAACAAAATAGCCTTTTTATTTATGAAACGGACGGGGCTCTTCAGTGTTAAGGGATTGTTTGTATTTATACGATCGCTTTTCGCAACAAAATTTTTTTTCTATTGCGTAGACAATAATTCTTGTGCAAAATTCTCCGCGAAAAAAAAAAACTTTCCCGCAAAAATCCTTCGCCAAATTTTTTTTTTTCGCGTAGTTTTGAGTCGAATGCACATAGAACGCCATTGATTTCAAAATACTTTTCGAATTTAACATTTTCAAAATTTTGTTTATCGCGTACACCGCAGCTTGAAAGGCAAACGAAATGCATTACAGTAGAGCGAATTGATAAAATATTTGTTCCTCAAAGTTCTTCGGAAAAAAAAAAATTTTTTTTTCTCAAAATTCTTCGCGAAAAAAACTTTTTTTTTGCATAGTTCTACGGCGAACAAACCTACAGTATAGCGAATTGAATTTAACGCAATGTCTTCAAAGGATCGGGGAAGGAACTCCAAACTACTCGAAAACTTTGAAATAATTTCAAATTTCAGCAGTCTAGCTCAAAGTGAGTCATGGTGCGATTTATAAAGAAATCTTTGAAGGACTTTTGTATGGAAATGCTTTGATGACGTAAAAAACGGCTTTAGGCGCTAAAAAAATTCAAAAACCAAGCTCGTGTACGTTCCGTTTCAAAAAGAACAGACAGTTTTTTTGGGACAGTTTTTTGGGACAATTTTCAACCGTTTTCCATCTCTAACAACGGCTTTTATGGCGTGTGTGGAGGTGTAGATTGTATGCTTTTTTTCCAGTAATTTCTGTGGTTACGGTTGTGAATTTTTACTGCATTACAGTTTCACTACTAATTTATTTCTTCTTGATTTTTTTCCATAATTCTGTGTGCTTTATTATAACCTTGGTAAATATAGCGTCTTACCTCTTACCAATTCTTTGCAATAAAATTCAAACAATACCGTACAAAAATATAGAGGTATAACAAAAAAAACAACCCAACACCATCCACACATCATTTTCACGGAATAGTACAGGTGACTTACCTGATATTTTTCTAGGAAATCTTCTTCTGTCTCTGTTCAGCCTAATGGGGGGGGGGGGGGAAGGGGAGGACTTCAGGCCCCCGGAAACTAAAATTTCCACGGGCAAGGAAACGAAAACGGTGAAAAGAAATCAGAGTAAAAGAGATGACGGAATAATTTTCTCGCAATATACACGTAAATATTAAAATGCTAAGTGTGCACCTAACCTCAACTCACCATACAAAAGTTTTCACATATTGTAACGCTCGGCTGTCCAACCGTATCAAAAAAAAAAAAAAAAAAAATAAAAAAAAAAAAAAATCTCGAACAACAAATGGAAAGAAATTAAAATTACAATTACAGCACAATGCACGAAAATATTGCCTGAAGAAGAGAGAGGAGAGCACGGGGGAGGATGTAGGCCACACAAGAAATAATATCAAAATTAATAACAGCTAATTTTTCGAAATAAAATTGAGAAGTATGGCGATATTTTAAAGTCCATGTTAACTCTCCCCCATACAAAAGTCCTTAAAAAATTCGGTCAAGTACACTCGTTGTGTGCAAAGAATCCGATAAATTTTCAGATGCAAAATACAAGTTCTCCAGGTAAAATTCTTTGTTTCTAAACCCCCGCAGTCACTTGAATTTCTTAACGAATTTCTTAGTTCTGCTAAACCTGGAAAACTTGTATTTTTAGTTTAAAAAAATCTACTGCGGAAACAACGCGAAAAAAAACCATTTCCGTGAGCAAAAAAAATTTGTTTTCCCCAAGAATTTTGAGGCAAAACTTTTTTTTCGCGAAGAATTTCGAGCCAAAAAATTCTTTTTCGCGAAGAATTTCGAGCCAAAAAATTCTTTTTCGCGAAAAAATTTTGCGCAAAAGTTATTCTAAGCAATAAGAAAATTTTATTGCGAAAATCGATTGTACAAATGCAAACAAACCCTTAACACTGAAGAGCCTTTTCGAAAATAAAAGAGGTCATTTCGTTGCGAAAAGGAAGCTTGTGCGCGAAATTCTGCACGAAAAAAGATGAAAGGTTCGAAAATATTATTTAGTAAGACTGCCAAAAAGTCTTTCGTCTGAGAAAACCTTCAATCCGATTCTGCAGCTCATCTTTGACCCGTTTCTATAGTGAGTTTCTAGTATACTTGCAAAAGTATCTTATAGTACCGCATTTACTGTACTGTATCGGAACTGGGTCCCATATTACATCCGATTTGTTAGACGGGGCCGTTGAATGACTTAAGCAAATCGATTGGATCGTTTAGTCTCGCAAGGACATATCGATTGTTCGCCGTATTCGGTTTTTCCATCCACTTGGAACTGAGTACCGACTATCTGTGCTCTCAGCTACCACTTGCTTGCTATCAGAATTTCATCGAGAGTAATATTAAAAAAAAAAAAAAAATATATACATATAAATAAATAAATAAACAAAAACCCAGGGTAGACGAAGAACTATTTTGTGCCTGAACTCGGTGGAAATATATAGACGTGATCTGAAACCACGAATTGCACTAGTCACGAGGTTTTCGCGTTTATCTGTAATAGACCTATCTGTTCGTTCGAATACGTTGTAGTTGCGGTGTTTTTTTTTATCGACTTTGCGTTCGAACGGACAGAGGGGTGGTGGTGGGTGGTGGGTAGTTGCGATTTATTTATGTAATGTATAATATTTTCGATTGAAATTCGGATATAGATATTCCAACGCGTGCCAAGGTGAATATCGCGCAACTATAGTACAACAATCGGCACAAGAGCTGTTTCTCTGTTTTCGCCTCATTTTCGGTATATTATGCATGTCGTCCTATCCTGCGAGTAGTCGCAGAAAGTCTTGTACCTTAACCTCTAGATTGCCTGCCTCCTTGGGGATAGGCACTCTGATATTATTATTAATATATTTTCTATTCAGATCTTTTAGATACTTGTAGCTAGCTGCCTTTTCTCTCACCAGCTTTAAGTTTGTTCGGGCCGGGGGTTTTTTTTTTTTTTGTCCCGGCATTTTCCGTCCGTGCAGTTTTGTGCATTATTTGCATTTGTATCTTTAGTTTGTTTCGATTTTTTTTTTTGGTTTTTAAATAAAATATGTTTCTATTGTGTTCTATCCGAGATTCAATCCTTGTTTACCCAAGCTGCCCTATCGTCTCGCAGGGGGAGCAGGGGACCACTATCTTACAAAATACTTTTCTATACGGTCATGTAGTCGATTAAACTGTATCTTTTTTTTCCGATATAGCGGACTAAAAGATACGCGTGTGCGGTCAAGTATTTGAACATAGACCGGCATGTATGAAAAGCGTGAGATGTTGGGGAATTTAAATGCACTTGTAGTTCGGGAAAAAATCTCAATAATATGCATATGGGGTCTCGCGGGGGGGGGGGGGGGCTATGCTTAAAGAAGTCGAATAAGACACACGATATATCTCTGTTTGCCGCAATGGAAATATCTTTAGATACCCGGGGGCAAGTACAGGTACAAATCGTATATCGACGGGGTGTACCGAAAGGCTGTTTATTCGGTCCGGTATATTGATTTTATTGTGCGCTTCTGGCGTTCCTTTTGTGTCGCCATTATTTGTTTCCGATTTGTTACTACGGGTCATAGGTGGTCGCGATACATAACTCCAACACATCAGGGAACACACAGGTAAGTGGTAGATTGCCACTGATTTTGTCCGATTTCGGATTCGATTCACCTGTTCTCGAAAACCGCGAGACATCTTACCTTTTTAATGACGTGATTATTTCGACGCGATGCGATGGTAGGAAACCGACAGAAAAAGGATCATAGTGTAATTAGGCAGCTCTAAAATGAAACATATGGATAATGATGAAATAATCTTAGGGATCTTGCGGTAGAGTTTCCGACAATCTTCGCTTCAAATGTAGAAAAACCAAAAAAAGTGGACAACAATCATCTATTGATCTATTCAAGTTGGTTACAATCAGAAGACCGCGTGAAACCACCCCCAAATTCAACTGTTGACGTTGTCCTGATGGTATGGTACGGGGTGAGTGGGGTGGTGATGTTGTCATCCTTCTCCATATAGACGTTAGTGTTCGTCCTGATCAAATTCGATAAAAAGGTAAGTGGGTATCATCCATTCGACCTTTAGAGATATTAGGGAAGTTGTGAAAAAAGTACCTTACATCCCCTCCCGGTGGATGGCGTGACGGCATCCATGGAAGCAAGGGAAGTATTGCTTTCCCCCAGAACAGACGTAGCTAGCCCGGAAGCCAGCAAGTACGTCGCTTCAGTTAGTATTTCAGCCCCCAATTCGGACGTAGGCATAATTGGACCCCTGTTTCCTGAGTCCCAACCCCTTTCCTTCTTGAAACAGTTAAAATAACTACTCCAAGGGCTCACGTTGGGCGCCAGAGTGTTATGTTCTGAAATGCGAACAACTACCCCCCCCCCGCCGCCCAAACGAGGCAGCCAGCCCGAAAGCTAGCAAGCACGTCCAGCTCCAGCTAGTAGCAATTCGGACGTATGCAAAACTGAACCCCAACCCCAACCCCTATCCTTCTTGAAAAGGTCGAAATAACCACTCCAACAACAGTTTTAGGAAGGGGGCGTCACGCTGAGCCACAAGTTCAGACTAGGCAGCAAAAAAAGACCGAAAGCGATCCCTGCGAAAATTCTCTACCCAAGCCCCAACCACCCCCAATTTAACCAACTTGTCTTGCCCTCTCAACCTAAGATCTTCTAAGATGGCCCACCACTTGAAGCGCCACTTTGAAGACTTCTTTAAAACGCATATCAAGTAGAGATGGGCAAAGCAGTTCCTTTTAGTGAGTGAGTGAACACCGACTCATTCACTGAAATGAACTAGTTCGAGTTCCTTTACCTAAAAAAAAAAGCTGCTCTTTCACGAAGAAACTAGTTGTTTTCAAGTTCATAGTGATTGTAAGGACCTAAACGAACTGCAGTTCACCAAAAGGAGTGAGTTACTTCAGTCACTCACTTCAATTAACTGCTCCTTTAGAACAGTTCACCCATGAACGACTCATCTTTTATATCAAGTTCAGACCTAATAACGTTCTAGATCCCAGTTCCGATACAGTACTGAAATTCGGTATTATAAAAAAAATCAATACTCGAATACTTCCGAGCGGAAGAGAATTGAATACACCGAACAATCGGGACTAGCCACGACTCACAATCTCTGGGAAATGATATTACAGAAAACCTAGGTAGGTCGTCGTTGTTTTGAATGCATGGAAATTCATTTTCAAATGGATCCAGATTTTACTTGAAATTCCGAAAAAAAAATAAACACAAAACCCATGTAATTTATTCCCCTATATAAAAATGATTTGATTTGATGATTAAACCCTATCCTCCGCACCGCGGCATGAATGAGGGTGTAGGAGGGGGAAAACCATATCCGAGGAAGACCCCATAGCGAAAACTATACGCAGTCACTAAAAGTATATTGCTCTCTATTCTGACGTCATGTCCGCCGTATGATCATCAGACCAAATCTCGGCATTTTTCCGTATTAGCGTTGTCCCCTTTATTTAGTTCACAACTACGGCCGTTTTTTTTTTCCACTCATATTTTATATTGCGGGGCCGTAGAGCCATCAATTCCAATAGGCTACACAACACATCGTTAAATCAGAGCAACATATACTATGAGTAAAATAGAAAGCGAGAATTAAAAATGTACAAGAAATCACATAATTTATATTCCGGTCTAAAGGCTAGTTTCGACCGTATGTGTAATTAGGTGTGTAGTTAAGTTAAAAAAAAATAAAAACACGGCAAAGATAGCTTCCAGAGAGTTCCCTGCCTAGCTTCCTAACACCCACCCCCTCCCCGAACATGCTTTTAAATCGTTAAAAAAAATGAACGAAGAACTGTATCGATGCAAGACCCTTTTTAGTCGTAAACTGTAACGTTAAATACCTATTTTTGGTCATTCTTCTGATATTTAGTAATTATGTTACGACTAAAACGTTGTACCGACGTCGCTTCATTTTACACTTAATAACAGCATTCAAGAAATAATGCTGAAGTGCGAGAAATTCACAAGAGGGTACACTTGGTAAGTTTTCCATCGAAAAATATCGAATTTTGGGATTGTGGCGCTCCACAGTTTCGACCAGCACTGCCTCATTTTTGACCCGATTTTCATTCTGTTTGATTTTTTGAGTAGCTGACAGTCTCACCTTTAATTTGATGTGTAATTTGTGACAATTCGAGAAAATGGTTTCCCAGAAAATTAAGTTGTTCCCGAAAAATGCGAGAAATTCACAAGGGGGGACCCTTGGCAAGTTTTTAATCAAAAAAGATCGAATTTTGGGGTTGTGGCGCTCCACAGTTTCGACCAGTACTGCCTCATTTTTGACCCGATTTTCATTCTGTTTAATTTTTTGAGTAGCTGACAGTCTCACCTTTAATTTGATGTGTAATTTGTGACTATTCGAGAAAATGGTTTCCCAGAAAATTAAGTTGTTCCCGAAAAATGCGAGAAATTCACAAGGGGGGACCCTTGGCAAGTTTTTAATCAAAAAAGATCGAATTTTGGGGTTGTGGCGCTCCACAGTTTCGACCAGCACTGCCTCTTTTTTGACCCGATTTTCATTCTGTTTGATTTTTTGAGTAGCTGACAGTCTCACCTTTAATTTGATGTGTAATTTGTGACTATTCGAGAAAATGGTTTCCCAGAAAATTAAGTTGTTCCCGAAAAATGCGAGAAATTCACAAGGGGGGACCCTTGGCAAGTTTTTAATGAAAAAAGATCGAATTTTGGGGTTGTGTCGCTCCACAGTTTCGACCAGCACTGCCTCATTTTTTACCCGATTTTCATTCTGTTTGATTTTTTGAGTAGCTGACAGTCTCACCTTTAATTTGATGTGTAATTTGTGACTATTCGAGAAAATGGTTTCCCAGAAAATTAAGTTGTTCCCGAAAAATGCGCGAATTTCCCAAGGGGGTACCCTTGGCAAGTTTTTAATCAAAAAAGATCGAATTTTGGGGTTGTGGCGCTCCACAGTTTCGACCAGCACTGCCTCATTTTTGACCCGATTTTCATTCTGTTTGATTTTTTGAGTAGCTGACAGTCTCACCTTTAATTTGATGTGTAATTTGTGACTATTCGAGAAAATGGTTTCCCAGAAAATTAAGTTGTTCCCGAAAAATGCGCGAATTTCCCAAGGGGGTAACCTTGGCAAGTTTTTAATCAAAAAAGATCGAATTTTGGGGTTGTGGCGCTCCACAGTTTCGACCAGCACTGCCTCATTTTTGACCCGATTTTCATTCTGTTTGATTTTTTGAGTAGCTGACAGTCTCACCTTTAATTTGATGTGTAATTTGTGACTATTCGAGAAAATGGTTTCCCAGAAAATTAAGTTGTTCCCGAAAAATGCGAGAAATTCACAAGGGGGGACCCTTGGCAAGTTTTTAATCAAAAAAGATCGAATTTTGGGGTTGTGGCGCTCCACAGTTTCGACCAGCACTGCCTCTTTTTTGACCCGATTTTCATTCTGTTTGATTTTTTGAGTAGCTGACAGTCTCACCTTTAATTTGATGTGTAATTTGTGACTATTCGAGAAAATGGTTTCCCAGAAAATTAAGTTGTTCCCGAAAAATGCGAGAAATTCACAAGGGGGGACCCTTGGCAAGTTTTTAATCAAAAAAGATCGAATTTTGGGGTTGTGGCGCTCCACAGTTTCGACCAGCACTGCCTCTTTTTTGACCCGATTTTCATTCTGTTTGATTTTTTGAGTAGCTGACAGTCTCACCTTTAATTTGATGTGTAATTTGTGACTATTCGAGAAAATGGTTTCCCAGAAAATTAAGTTGTACCCTTGGCAAGTTTTTAATGAAAAAAGATCGAATTTTGGGGTTGTGTCGCTCCACAGTTTCGACCAGCACTGCCTCATTTTTTACCCGATTTTCATTCTGTTTGATTTTTTGAGTAGCTGACAGTCTCACCTTTAATTTGATGTGTAATTTGTGACTATTCGAGAAAATGGTTTCCCAGAAAATTAAGTTGTTCCCGAAAAATGCGAGAAATTCACAAGGGGGGACCCTTGGCAAGTTTTTAATCAAAAAAGATCGAATTTTGGGGTTGTGGCGCTCCACAGTTTCGACCAGCACTGCCTCTTTTTTGACCCGATTTTCATTCTGTTTGATTTTTTGAGTAGCTGACAGTCTCACCTTTAATTTGATGTGTAATTTGTGACTATTCGAGAAAATGGTTTCCCAGAAAATTAAGTTGTACCCTTGGCAAGTTTTTAATGAAAAAAGATCGAATTTTGGGGTTGTGGCGCTCCACAGTTTCGACCAGCACTGCCTCATTTTTTACCCGATTTTCATTCTGTTTGATTTTTTGAGTAGCTGACAGTCTCACCTTTAATTTGATGTGTAATTTGTGACTATTCGAGAAAATGGTTTCCCAGAAAATTAAGTTGTTCCCGAAAAATGCGCGAATTTCCCAAGGGGGTACCCTTGGCAAGTTTTTAATCAAAAAAGATCGAATTTTGGGGTTGTGGCGCTCCACAGTTTCGACCAGCACTGCCTCATTTTTGACCCGATTTTCATTCTGTTTGATTTTTTGAGTAGCTGACAGTCTCACCTTTAATTTGATGTGTAATTTGTGACTATTCGAGAAAATGGTTTCCCAGAAAATTAAGTTGTTCCCGAAAAATGCGAGAAATTCACAAGGGGGGACCCTTGGCAAGTTTTTAATCAAAAAAGATCGAATTTTGGGGTTGTGGCGCTCCACAGTTTCGACCAGCACTGCCTCTTTTTTGACCCGATTTTCATTCCGTTTGATTTTTTGAGTAGCTGACAGTCTCACCTTTAATTTGATGTGTAATTTGTGACTATTCGAGAAAATGGTTTCCCAGAAAATTAAGTTGTTCCCGAAAAATGCGAGAAATTCACAAGGGGGGACCCTTGGCAAGTTTTTAATCAAAAAAAGATCGAATTTTGGGGTTGTGGCGCTCCACAGTTTCGACCAGTACTGCCTCATTTTTGACCCGATTTTCATTCTGTTTGATTTTTTGAGTAGCTGACAGTCTCACCTTTAATTTGATGTGTAATATGTGACTATTCGAGAAAATGGTTTCCCAGAAAATTAAGTTGTTCCCGAAAAATGCGAGAAATTCACAAGGGGGGACCCTTGGCAAGTTTTTAATCAAAAAAAGATCGAATTTTGGGGTTGTGGCGCTCCACAGTTTCGACCAGTACTGCCTCATTTTTGACCCGATTTTCATTCTGTTTGATTTTTTGAGTAGCTGACAGTCTCACCTTTAATTTGATGTGTAATATGTGACTATTCGAGAAAATGGTTTCCCAGAAAATTAAGTTGTTCCCGAAAAATGCGAGAAATTCACAAGGGGGGACCCTTGGCAAGTTTTTAATCAAAAAAAGATCGAATTTTGGGGTTGTGGCGCTCCACAGTTTCGACCAGTACTGCCTCATTTTTGACCCGATTTTCATTCTGTTTGATTTTTTGAGTAGCTGACAGTCTCACCTTTAATTTGATGTGTAATATGTGACTATTCGAGAAAATGGTTTCCCAGAAAATTAAGTTGTTCCCGAAAAATGCGAGAAATTCACAAGGGGGGACCCTTGGCAAGTTTTTAATCAAAAAAAGATCGAATTTTGGGGTTGTGGCGCTCCACAGTTTCGACCAGTACTGCCTCATTTTTGACCCGATTTTCATTCTGTTTGATTTTTTGAGTAGCTGACAGTCTCACCTTTAATTTGATGTGTCATTTGTGACTTTTCGAGAAAATGTTTTCCCAGAAAAGTAAGTAGTAAATGCGAGAAATTCACAAGGGGGTAGACAGTTTTCTTGAATCGTTCACTATTTCTTTCGATCCTTGAATCAAACGTTGATTCATTAGTCGTTTCGCGACGCCCAAGATTGATCACACCTTCGCCTCGACTAAGTTCCTTTTTTTCCATGCCGCAATCGTATTAAATTTCAAATTGCACTAAACAGTTTGATCTATTCTTTGGCATGTTAATCGTACCCGTCACTACGGCGAGAAATAATGGAGCTTTTCGCTGGGATCACCTTTAATGTGAATAGCGAGCGCATCGACCCGGATTACATATGCCGCCCCCCCCCCCCCACCCCATTATACGACCGGGTGACAAATGTTATCCGTACCATTTGTAGCCGAGAAATTCTTATGAAGATTTGTGACCAAGTTCATATTGCACACGTTCCGCGGACATGAACGGTTCGAAGACGGAACGAACTGAACGTTAGAAATATGCTGGTGAAATTTAATTAATGTCCCGCTCTACATGGAGTTGGAATTTAGTCAGGAGATCGTTTTCAACCGTCATAAAGTAGATTGGGTAATGGTTACAGATTCGATTCCGTAATGGATAGTTGTAAGTTGGCCCTTTTCTTCGTTGCATCTTCAATTTCTTTCATATTTTAGACCGGTCAAGTGTACTTACTTATTCTGTTCATCATCAATACTTACATTTCACGTTACCCAGTTAGCACCACGTCACTCACTCACAAAAGAACTAGTTCTTTTCAAATTAGGAATGAATGTGAGGACCTAAAAAAAAAAAATCACGAAAGAACCAGTTCTGTTCAAGTTCGGAGGACCTAAAAAAGAAAAAGGGCCTCACTCACGAAAGAACTACTTCTTTTCAAGCTGTGTCACGTGGCGAAACGAACTACAGTTCACCAAAAGGAGTGAGTTAGTTCATTCAATGAACTGCTATTTTGGATGAACGATCTCGAGTCCATCACGAGAGATCACTGCGGATTCGCTGTACCTATGTACAGAACCGGGCTCTAGACTACTGATTCTAAATATTGCTCTTCCTTATGAAGAGAGTAGTTCTCCAGAAACGAATCATCGCAAGATGTGATAGATCGGTCAAGCCTCAAGTATCGATACTTGGCACATTCACACACTAGATGCTCCAGAGTCAGTTCAACATTCTCATCACTCCAGTGACACAGGTCAGCCATGGGCATTCCTATAGTCTTTCTCCATGTCTCATAAACGGACAGTGTCCCTTGACTGAAAGACAACCTAAGGAACAATCAGGAGTCTATATGGAACGGTATTTTTTAGGTTGTCAGTCCTACGCATTTCAGCTCGAACTTCTACCCATAAAATAATAAAGTAGCGCCCAAACTATTGATCGATTTACTTAATCAGTTTTGAGTACATATCAGATACAAATGAAATACTATGTATCAAATTACAACACCCTTACCGGGGGGTGTATCAGTCCGGAACGGGTCATAAATGAACTAAAGTGACTAAAGACAAAATGATTTGTACCCTTACGGCTGAGCTTTTGAAAAGAATAGTTCATGTCCGGAAAAACACACTATCCAACTGAAAGTACAAGACGATTTTTTTTTTTACACAGTTACGGCGCGCGGCGTCATCATGCGGCCACCATCAAAGCAAAGAAGCCCAAAGAAACAACACCACCACCAAAGAGTCAACGCATATTCCAACCACTCAGCTGGCTCCACCTTTCATTAGCCATAAAACAGACGTCTGATTGGATAAAAACTTTTACAGGTAGATCCGCCCGATCTTGGCACATAGACCGATTTGTTGTTGGCGCTTTTGAAACGCGATCGTGCAGCTCTTTTTTACCTGTGACGATGGTTTTTCGGGACTTTGTGAATTAAGTGTGGGTGAGAGAGAGTGAGAGGTTTATTGATATTAAGACGGTGTCGTGCGATCGTACACATGAGGGGCTGATATATCGTGATCAAAGATACTTCACGATCGTTCGAATTCCACGTGTGATTCGTTTTTGATGATCGTCGAAACTCTTCCTTTTTTGTCTTTAAGGAAGACTTCCGATCAACTAGTAATCGGATGGTAGTATGTAACATATCCCACCCCCACGAAGCCCCCTTCCTTCTTTCGGCGCGTCCCCCTCGTCATACAACAGGAGATATGAACCTGTCCGTCGATCGGGAAAACTGATCGGACATTGAAAAGGTAAAAAAGAGCGCGCGCGCAATCGACTCACCTGTAAACACACCGATCAACAATTTCATTCATCTTTCGATAGACGTCGGCGGCTTCCTGGCTCGGCGTTCAGGTAGGGAAAGGTAAGAAGAAAAGAAGAAGCCCACATACGATCGAATAAAAGCGGGAAGGAAAATGATCGTGGAATAGGGAGCATAACAATTCCCGGGGATTGACAATTATACACTCATATACAATGTTGATTTTTATCGTTGTATAGGGGTAGAAGAAACAGGGTGGGGTGGGGCGGGCGGTAAGGGCAGTCGACTACTGGTGGGGGATGATGAGAAGAAGGAGGGAGAGATCACGACGACGACGACGACGACATACCTGTGCACAGACAATCAGCTAAGTAATGAAGAACAGAAAAAAACAATAAAAAAAAAAAAAACGGAATAAAAACAACAACAGTACAATCAACAAAATACCGCGCGGATTGTACAAACCCACCTGGGCCGTCCGAGCGTATCGGCTCTGCTTGACGTACCTTTAACACTTTTATATGCAGTTTTGCTCGAGATCTCACCGTCTCCGGACCGGTGATCATACACCAAGAAAACGATCGTGCCGAGTACGTTTTTACCTTTTCTCGCTAGTTTTTTTCCCATTATTTTTGTTTTTTTTTTTTTGTTTTTGTTTAGTTCTTAAATTATTTTTTTTTAATTTTTACGCAAATTTAGTTTATGTATTTTTTAATTTTAATTTTTTTTTAAACAAAAACCCAACTCAGTTTTGTGCAACAAACAAACAAACAAAAAATTGGTAGCCCTGGCTCTTATCGAGAAAACGCGCAATAAATTTTGTTCATACGTTCGCTCCGGAAAAGTTTATGCAAAAATAACGACACCAATCAAATAACTTTGTTATTAAAAAAAAAAAAAAAAATAAGGTAAAAATCAACGGATAAAATTGCAAATTACACGAAAAAATGTATTTTTAGTGATCAGTGTGTTTTTTTTTGGGGGGGAGAAATGTGAATTCTGTTTAAAAAAAATTTTAAAAGAAAAATATAAAAAAATAGAAGAAAGTCCAAAAATGTTAGTGCCCAATTTTCTTTAATGTTAACAAAAGAATCAAATTAACAACAAAATTAAGTTTTGTTGTAATTTACTAGTAGTTTTTTTTTTTGTTGTGGTGTTTCTGGTGTTTTTTTGTGTCATTCGAACGATTCGGTTTCGGAACGGATAATTGGAAAATATTTCAATAAAAGGACGGTACGTAGCACGCTATTATTATTAATAATAATAATAATAATAATACCTATTTAAAAAGACAAAAAAAAAAAAATTAAGTAATTTGGAGAGAAAAACTAAAGTTACAAAGACAGGACAGAAAATCGAAATTAAATTAAAAAATCACCCCCAATCTTTGACCTGTTAGTCCCCCCCCCCCCAACCTCTGGGCACACCGCATTTGAGCGGCTTTCTTCAGGCCGACTAGCCCTGTTTTAAGACTGTCAACCCTACCTTTGAAAATTAAGAAAAACTAAATTTAAAAGGACAGTACAGAAAATCAGAATTAAGTTTTAAGAGGTCGAATATTTTGGGTGGTTTTTAAGCCACCCCAAATCTTCGGTCTATCAGTCAACCCCTGGGCGTACCACATTTTAAGGAGCCTCTTCAGACCGACTGGTAAAACTTAGCCCGGTTTTAAGGAAGTCAAGAAAAATTTAAGTTACAAAGACAGTACAGAAAATCGATATTAAATTAAAAAACCACCCTCAAATCTTCTACCTATCAGTCCCACCCCTGAGCCCACCGCATTTGGAGCAGTTTCTTTCGGGTGGCTGGTAAGACTTAGTCTTGTTTTATTTAAGACAGTCAACCACCCACCTTTCAAAATTTAGACCAACCCTCCAAGTCTTTCTAAGAATTTATTTTCTCTTCCGGGGTTGTTTTGGTTTTTCTTAGGTTTGCGATGATAGAAACAGGGATCTCTTGGCTGGAGCCTCCATGAGTTCCTGTTGGTTTTCGTCACCAACATATTGATCAAAATGAGAGTTCGCAACGATGTTCGTTTCGTAGAAATTGTGTTGCCTTACTACTTGATCGTTTTAATTGCAACAGTTGAGTTTTGAACTAATTCGGCTTTTCAGTACTGACATTTTTTGAATCAGTACAGCTGATAGGACTGAAGTATTCGTTCAATTTATTTCGTTCGTTTTTTAGTTCAGTTGATCATTTTAAAGGATTATAGGACCGGGGTTTATCGCGCCATTGATTAGAATAGAATAAAGTTCTTAATAAAAACCGGGAAGAAATCAAGAAAACTTAAAACTATATCATTTTCTTGGCCTTGGCACTTTTTCGTTACCATTACTTCTTTTTCAGTACAAGGAAAATAGAATCCCTGTATGTAGTTCAATCAGGAGGCCAAGGTCCGATTTGGACTGTAGCGCCATCGTAAGTAAGTCAGTAAATAGTTCAATGGAGAAGGGAAGAGATCAGGAATTGAGTTGGAAAATGGTGAACATTTCTAAACCCTTAATTCTTCTTCTTAAACCCTTAATTCTTCTCCTTCAGCCCTTAACTCTTCTTAGCGAAATGCTTGAAATTGCCTTGTCCACCAGAAACCCTTGGAAGAAGCACCTTTTCTATGTAGAAATTAAATGCCCAAAAATTTTAGACTTTTAACTCTCGGGAAGGATCTTCAAATCCGGTCCAAAAAACCCACCCTTTGGGTGAAGCGAAAAATCAACTCGAAAGACTCATCCCCTAATAGGTGAAGATGAAGACGTGGGTGCGGTATATCGATACCTTGAACAATATTGACGCCAACCCTTTAAACCAGGCACATTGCACAGTCTAGTTAACCTTAGTGATCGCGAACGAAGCGAAGTTCCTCACTTACCTCGCGAACTGAACTAGTTTCTTTTTAAGTTCGCAGTTCGCGAGATTGAACGTGATGACCTAAAAAACGTTCCTAAAGTTCCTTTTTGGAAGTTCGAAAAAAAGAATCCTCACTTCCCTCGCGAACTGAACTAGTTCCTTTTTTTAAGTTCGCAGTTCGCGAGAATGGAATAATACATGGTGCACGCAAATGTGATGACGAACTACTTCCTACAAAAGAACTAGGACCGGAATTCACTGCGAACTAGTTCATTAATTTCACTTATGCGAACACACTTCCGAACTAGTTCATTCAGGAACTACACAACCCTACCTTAAACCTTCAGGCTGGTTCGTAGCTGAAGAAAATAATCGTACAAATCTAAAGACTCAAGCGAAAAACTCGATGAAAAAAAAAAAAAAAAAAAAACTTTGGCGCCCAACTTGTGTAAATTTTATTAATTTTCCCCCCTTTTATTTAACTGTCTACTTTTATGTTAACACACTCAATAAAAATTACGATAATTCTTATCACTAAAAAGCGGAGCATCGATGATAAAAAAATACATCGAAATCATTAAAAAAGACCAGCAAAAAAAAAACAAAAATGGTTTCTTATTCCCTTGTTGTTTTCTTCGAGCAATTTATTGTGTTATTTTACGACCCCAAACCTCCCAGATTTCGGCAGTTTTATTCCCTCGGCATAACAAATTTACGAGAATCAAAGGTAAATCCACCACCACAGGTGGAAACTGTATCTTTCCTTTCGTACAAAAAAAAAAAAAAAAAAACAATCAAATGACCAAGAAATTTGTTAAACAAATTATCGTATAATTGCGTCTTTTTAATATTTCGTTCTTCGATTTTATTATCAGTGTAAAACAGTTAAAATCCAAATTGCTTAATTTTTTAAAGATTTTAATTAGTGACTTAAGTAAGGCGAAAAAACCGATTGAAATGTCTCAATGTTGTGATAATTTACAGAAATGAGTTTATTGGCCACAGTTTGTTGAGAGTGAAAAAAAAAAAAAACACACAAATATCAACGGTTTTCGTCAACGACTTTCTTTTAAATTTCTCCAAAAGATTTTCTTTAGAATAAGTTCTTTTTCTTTTAATTTATTATCTTTTTTTTTTAAATAATAGTCTTGCACAGTTAATGCTTGGTCTTGTTTAAAGTAAATATGTGAACCCTCTTGGTAGCGTTCGAGTTAAGAATTGAATTTTATAATTCTTAAAGGCCGCATAAATCCGTAAATTGAACATTTTTTGGTCCGTCGAACTAGTAATCTATAGAAGAATGGGGTGAAGTTTTATTTATGAACGGAATTTTCTCGGTCAGCACGTTAACGTAGACTCACCTTGGGTATGTTTAGTACGGTCAGTGCATTAACATGGATCCACTCACTTGGGGGGTATGAGGAGTACCTACGACTGTCAACTTTAAAAACATACACCCAAAAAAACTCAAAATTCAACATTCTATCTTTTTCTCAATGACATTGATCGTCGCTGCTTTATGCGAAATTCAACCATCATCAATGGACGCAACAGCCCAAATCAGGCTCTGATCTTCTGAAGTCGTCGCCTGATGTTTTCTGTTGCCATTTCTTGGGATACCGGCCAGAATGAAAATCCGAATGTGGAAAAAATCGCAAAGTGACATTCACTAAGACAACAGGCACTAAAAGCTTTCTATGGCAAAGCATTCGGAAAAAAATCATATGATTATCTGAAATTAAGCAGATATTAGACCCAAACCCTAGTGGGAGCTCTGACTGGACATTGTCACATGAGGAAGCACCTAAATAGGATTGGTCTCTCTGAGAATTGAATTGGCGAAGACGAGGCACCAGAGCAAATCCTCTGTGAATGCCCGGGCTTAGCTCATAAAAGACTTTGTCACTTCGGTCAGGTTTTCATGGAACCATCGGAATTTCTGACCAATCCTCTTCGCAAAATACTAGTCTTCATTGAAAGAGCAGTCAATCCGCGGGGGACGGCACAATAGGCCCAACTGTGGCTGTAGTGACAGAGGTTCCTATTTCCAAGCTATCTATCTGGCAGTTCTTCGAGGAGCTCTTTCAGAGGTCCTGTCCCAAACACTGACCGAACATTCCAAGATCCAAAAGAGTAATCCAAACGAAAGAGCCAAGCTAGGAGGCCAGGACCGACTTGGGCTATTGCGCCATTGATACTAAAAGGGCCAAGCCAAAGGACAGATACAGAGCTCCCTCGAAATTCGTGTTCTGCAATCCCTTGATATTATCGCTAGACATTTTGACGTCATCGAATTTCCCGCCACTTTGATAACGACGGTTACAGATCAACTTTCGTATGTTCACGTGACTCAATTAATCAACTTGGAACTCGGAGACCTCACCTGTTTAGGTATAAGTACCTACGCATGTCGTTCGACTACCATTAAATTATATTATTTTGTAATTCAAATTTCCTTCAAGAAACCGTCTCAAGACGGACCCTTAGTCTGAGCGTTAAGACAACAAAAAAAAAAAAAAAAAAAAATAGCCCTAATTTCGTGTCATGTGGTATGTGTCCGTTGGATAGTTTTCCCTTTTTATTTAACTTTTTTCTTGCTCGACTTTTCCTCTTGTTTCCGGAAGGGGACCTAAGGGATGAGACCCATAAATTTTCTTAACAGATTGATCGGATCAGGTAAAAGAAAAAAACTAAGAAAAAATTGAGAGAAGTTACCTCAAGAACGAGAGAAAATGTCCACCTGTACAGGTTTCGTGTATTTTGTTTTTGCCGCCCCGAACGATAGAGAGACCATGGGGTCATGGCACGTGCTACAAATCGTTTTCTTTATAAGTTCTTAAGATGCCTGGGCGCACAAATAGAGTAGCTTCTTGGCGGCTTCCACATGTTATCTTTTGCTCCTATCATTAACATCTTTAGATAGGTGAAGATAGAAGATAGTCTCTGGTTGATTGTCTTTTTATCTTCTTGTACAGGTACACGATTTAACCTGATGCTCGAAGACTTTTTTTGCTCTTGTTTGGCTGGCGTTCACCGGGGCAATTTCGAGTGCATGTCGATCGTTACGATCGTAGCTGAAGGGAATAAATGGGTTAAAAGAAAAAGACGTGAACGGTAGAAAAAGGTGGCAGAAGGTTCAGATACTGAAACTTATGGAAAGAAGATCGGTTTGTGATCGATGTGTTTTTTCTTCTTCTGAATCTTCCAGAAGCAAAGGGTTTATAGATTCGAAATTTTGCATCATCAATGCTCGACTCTTTCCCTCAGCATGAGTCCAGCTAACCTCTTCCCTTCAGTCAAATCCATGCTAAACGCATCCCTCCAGTCATGTTCTAGCTACCCTTTTCCCTCCAGTCCAGTCCAAGCTACCCTTTTTTCTCCAGTCCAGTCACAGCTACACTTCTCCCTCCAGTCCAGCCCAAGCTACCCTCTTCCCTCCAGTCCAGACCCAGCTACCATCTTCCCTCCAGTCCAGTCCCAGCTACACTTCTCCCTCCAGTCCAGTCCAAGCTACCCTCTTCCTTCCAGTCCAGTACCAGCTACTCTCTTCCCTCCAGTCCAGTCCAGTCGCAACTACCTTCCCACCTGTATTACTGGCTCTTTACTCAGTACCGTGTGATTCACGACTCAGCTTCTCATTTTTCATGTTACTCCGTGCTGATAAGTTTTTTTACCGGCTATCATTCATTTCTTCCTTCCAGTCCACTCCAGTCGCAACTACCTTCCCACGTCTGTTACTGGCTCTTTATTCAGTACAACGTGTGATTTACGTCCCAGGTTGGCTATTTCTTCAGTACCGTTTGATTCACGTCTCATTTTTCATGTTACTCCGTGCTGATAAATTTTTCTACCGGCTATCATTCATTCAAATGCTCGATGGTCATATTTGAATCACACGCAATCAATTTAAAAAAAAAATTCGAACAGACAGTGAAAGTTAACCAGTATCGTGCTTCCATTCCGTTTGCATCTCAGCGCAATATTTTCCCTATTATTCCATGCTGCTAAATTTTCAACCGACTATGGTATAGCCACCCTTTATTCTCCAAGCAGATCGACATGATTGCGAGCTTATTACTAACGTAATTAAGATTCATTTGCATCTGCGTAGAGATGGGTCGTTCACGAATGAACTAATCGAAAAGAACACTTCATTGAAGTGAGTGAGTGAAGTAACTTACTCCTTTCAGTGAACTACAGTTCCATTGAACACCTGATGTGTCATCTCTTTTTTTGGTCATCTTTTACCAGATCTGCAGACCTTTTTTGTTTGGTCATCTTCTACCAGATCTGCAGACCTTGCTTTTCTGGTACTCATCACTGGACACTCTGAACGAAGAGTTCCATTTTTTTAATGAGTAAACTGAATGAACGCCAACGGCTACGATCGCGTTACTTCACTGAACTCATTCCTTAAAGTAAGTAACTCGGAGTGTTGTTCTTCACTAAAGGGAACTAACTGCTTTCCCCATCTCTACATCTGATCCTACCATTTTTTCGTGTTACTCCGTGCTGCGGTTTTTTTCTTTGCGAAACGAAAGGAAATCGTAGATACGATTAAAGTGCGAAGCGAAGAAAAAAAAAAACCTTTAAATTCGCAACACACTTACCATAAGGGTGGCTAAGTATCTTTTACCGATCGAAATCGATTGGATTGGATATCAACAACAAAAGAACTCCTTGACCGGAAGTTCTGTTCTTGAGCGCTCCGATGAGAAGAAATCAATATCGAATTGGAATTATTCACCACGATCATCATGGAAATTGATCCAATGATAGGCGATCGAAAAGCAATTCACTCCGCATTGCCCCTGCTCAACTGTTATCGTTTTTTTTTTTTTTAACTTGTTTGCAATCGATCGATAACTGCGATTGCGCGATCGATCTTCGAACGTGCGCGGCTTATAGACAGGTGAAGAATTGATCCTACTGATTTCTTGGCACCATATCGAATTGTCTTAAGGATCGATCATTAAAGATCGATTTTTCTTTTGTTTTGTTTTGTTTTATTTTATTGATGATCATCATCAAATCGGTGTGATCTGTTTCAACTTTGATTTCATATCGCCGGATAATTTCATTATCGTTGAATCTAATTGGTGTGCAATCATCGCGGCCAATATCAGTAATGATACCGACGATTTGTAGAAAATGTAGTAGACAATTAGATCAGTTCATGATTAGAGTTGAACATGAGCCGTGTAAAATAGATACCACCTATTTAATTAAGGTGCTTACGAGCGCTCTGAACGTTTGATTAGGGAAAGTGATCGGTTCTGCTTGAAATGTTTGTCAGAGAAAAAAAAAACCCCCCGACCTTACAGCGTACTTATTCTGCGATGTGAGATACTTTTGATATAGTAGTTGGAACTAGCGATGGTCAAAGCAGTTCCTTTCAGTGAAGTGCTTCACTCCGAGTCACTCACTTTAAGGAACAAGTTCAGTGAAGTAGTTCCGGAACTCTTCGTTCCTTCGATCTTTTAGTTCATTCATAGTTAAACTTAAGGGGCAGAAGATGAAGACGAGCAAAAAAAGGTCAGGAGATCTTGAAGAGTTTTTTGTCACGTGTCCAATAGAATTGCAGTTCTCCAAAAGGAGTGAGCTACTTCGATCACTCACTGCAATGAAGTGTTCTTTTGGAACAGTTCACTTGTTATCGAGCCATCTCTAGTCGTAACTGATACTTCACAGAACATGATAGTCAAATCTGATACTTTGCAGTACATGATAGTTAAAACTAATATTTTATTCCAGATGGACATGAAGTATCTGACACTTAAAACTGTCTAATCGAAATGCAGCTCACCAAAAGGAGTCAGTAACTTCACTAACTCACTTCAATGAAGTGTTCTTTTGAAACAGTTCACTCCTGAACAACTTATCTCTAATTGCACCTTGTCAAGACTTCTAACAATTGAACAACCAATCAGAAGAAAATTCTGGAACTTCAACATCAACGTGCACAGGATTTTTCTTCAGTCAAATTTTGTTCTGCTACGAAAACGAATCGAAATCGTTCGGACTAGCGATTGAAGATTAATTAAAAAATTTACATTTAAATTAAAAGAGATTTCCGAAAATCAATCAAATTTTGTCACTTACGGAACAAACACTTTTGTTTTTCAAAAAGTGACCACCTCCTGACACCCTTCCGCCCACCCACCTTCCCAACAAAAAGTACATTTTCAAGGTGTTCAAATGACACCTATACTCCGGCTACAAGGTCATAAAACTGGGGTCTGTTGGAAGAGACCCCCACAATCTTATTTCCATTTATACACCTGTATAATAAAACACTGTCTCTTACCGCGGCACGTTCAGTTTTAATTTAAAGTTGGGGGCGATTAGCAACATAAAAAAAAGAACTGAATGGAAAAAAAAAACAACAACAACAAAATTATATATGCCCATCGAACTGACGACGACTTTTGTGTCTTGTGTGTGTGAGCTATGCAGGTTTTCATTGTTTTAATTTGAAGAAATCACATCAACTAACCAATGAACCCTTTTAACTTTTACCTTGAGTTTTGAAGGTAAAACGCTTGTATAATGTCCAAGATAAAGACATATTTTTTTTTTTTTGTTCTATTCTTAGAAGCGACGGTGGAAAACAATTTCGGAAAAAATTAGCTTTCGATTTGAACTTATCGAGTATGAGATAAGAGTATGGAACTGATACATTTTGCCTGATACTTCATAGTATCTGTTTGATTGTAACTAGAAGAACTAGAATTGAACTAGAAGTACTTCACCCGGAATCACTAACTTTAAGGAACGAGTTCAGTGAAGTAGCTCTTCGTTCCTTCGTTTTTTATTTTAGTTAAACTTGAGAGAAGAAGGTGATGAGCAAAAAATGGGTTAGGAGATGGTGAAGATTTCCGTCACGTGTCCAATAGAACTGCAGTTGACCAAAAGGAGTGAATTACTTTAATCCACCCACTTAAGTTTTTTTGTCACGTGTCCAATAGAACTGCAGTTCACAAAAAAGGTTCAATTACTCACTTCAATGAAGTGTTCTTTTGGAACAGTTCACTTGTGAACGACCCATCTCTAATTGCAATTGATACTTCACAGATGTTGATAGTCAAATCTGATACGTTGCAGTACTTGATAGTCAAAACTGATAAATTGTACCTGATACTTCTCGGTAACTGATTCTAAAAACTGATAGTTAAGACTAATATTTTGTTCCTGATGGACATGAAGTGTCTGTATCACTTAAGACTGATACTTCATAGTATCTGCTACCCAAAACTGATACAGTTAGCATTGTGATGTTTTTTTTTTATTGACTAATTGCGTTGTTCCAAGTCGCGAATTAGTTCGCGGAGGAAGGAACGAAACGAACGAACGATATTCACTGAACTCGTTTCACTGAACTCGTTTGGTCAAGTGAATGACTCGGAAGTGAAGTATGATACTTCACTGAAAAGAACTGCTTTGCGCATTTCTAAGTTCTGTGAACAACTTTCAATGTACGGTGGAAAAAAAAGGGAAATGCTAGAGGCCGTTTCTCTGAAAATGTATCAGGTATAAAAGTTGTTAAGATACTCAGAAGTATCAGATACTCATAAAAGTATCAGTCTCTTAAAAAGTAACAGGCAAACATGTGGGTGGGTTTCGATTTTGTTGCGCATAAGTTTCGCGAACAACTTTCAATGTACGGTAGCAATATGGAGTTTAGAACCCCCCCCCCCCTTTTGAATCCCCTCCCCCTCTTGGAAACAACAATCGCTCGATTCTATAACATCATTATCATTCCTCAATCGATTCGTTTCGATTCTTTTCGATATCTACTCACAGATTTATCGTTCGAACCGATTTCCGAATACCTTTTGGCCATCGTTATCATTATCATCATCATCGTCTTTCGCGGCATCGCGCGATATCTTCGAAAGACCATAATGTGAGGCACATTCCAGCAACCTTAACTAACTAAATCCTATCGCAAATGTACTACACACCGCACTACCATTCACTAGCTATACTTAGTTCACTTTTCGATATAAATCTTTCGTTCAAGATCTCTTCTCGCCCTTTAGATACCCAAAGCCTAGGCCATAGGATATCAAGTATCTATAAAACTATTACAATAAAAAAAAAAGATACAAAGCAATCGAGTGCCTGTCTCTTAGAAAATCTTTTAAAGTCCGGCCATTCGAGCGCAATGCTCTCAGGTTATGTTCGGTTAGAATTTACGCGAAAATCACCTATGAAAAAACCGTGACGAAAAAAACAACAAGGTGCAATTATAACGATATGATCGAAAAAGAAAGTTTTCACCGGGATCGGTAGGGTGAAGAAAAAATAATATCAGTACGCATCTTCCGGAGGGGGCTCAAGCTTGCCCTCTCTAAGACAAGTTCTTCTTGCGGTCCATTCCTTAGCAAAAAATTTCAATGTCTTCTTCTAATATTCCTTACAGACCAAGTGTGCTATGATCAGCATGGAACTACAGCCGTCAGTGCACATTCAGCACTTGAATCATGGCCACGGATTGAGCACACTTCAATCACAACATCATCATGGCAGCCTAATTACATCACATCATCATCAACATCAAATTTCCATGCAGGATGAAAAACCAAAAAGTAAGTAACATTATGTTGTATACCATACAACAACACTTTTTCGCACCTTTCACCGGTTTCGATCACTCGCTGTACAACCATACAACAGTCACGACTTTCACGCAAAATTGTTCGCTTGAAACTTTACCGAATTGTGTTGGTTTACTTAAGGACAACTTCGATACTTCTCCATTTCTGTTCAATTCTTTTTACTAATTTTTTTATTTCGTTCTTAGCTTATAGAATGGACGGACTGTCGTGCAATTTAGTTCCGGCTGAATGGATTGATATAAACGGAGCGATTGATCGTCCTCCACACACAGGTAAGCAAACAATAAAAAAAAAAAAAATTACAGGTGTATGTAAAGCTTGAAAAGAACTAGATCGAATTTTGGGGTTATAGCGCTCCACAGTTTCGACCAGCACTGCCTCATTTTTGACCCGATTTTCATTCTGTTTGATTTTTTGAGTAGCTGACAGTCTCACCTTTAATTTGATGTGTAATTTGTGACTATTTGAGAAAATGGTTTCCCAGAAAATTGATTTATTCCCGAAAAATGCGCGAAATTCACAAGGAGGTAGCCAAGTTTTCAATCGAAAAAGATCGATTTTTGGGGTTGTGGCGCTCCACAGTTTCGACCAGCCCTGAATCATTTTTGACCCGATTTTCACTCTGTTGGATTTTTTGAGTAGCTGGTAGTCTCACCTTTAATTTGATGTGTAATTTGTGACTATTCGAGAAAATGGTTTCCCAAAAAATTGATTTATTCCCGAAAAATGCCCGAAATTCACAAGGGGCAATTGGCAATTTTTCAATCGAAAAAGATCGAATTTTGGGGTTGTGGCGTTCCACAGTTTCGACCAGCACTCCCTCATTTTTGACCCGATTTTCACTCTGTTGGATTTTTTGAGTAGCTGACAATCTCACCTTTAATTTGATGTATAATGTGTGACTATTCGCGAAAATGGTTTCCCAGAAAATTGATTTGTTCCCGAAAAATGCCCGAAATTCACAAGGGGGTACCCTTACCAAGTTTTCAATCGAATCAGATCGAATTAATCAGTGCAAATTGAATGGATATATTTTCACGATTTTCGTCATATCTATTAGGTCTTTCAAAATATTGAACTCAATTTTTTTTTACGGCTTTTTCATATAAATACCTAGAAAGTGTTTTCAGGATTTTTTTAACTTCAACCCCTAAGAGGATGCAAGGGAGTTGTACACTACTTCACCAGTTCTACCAAATCCGCCAGCCCTGAGCAGATATCGGATCTCTCTTCACAGCTTGCGCAATATTCGCATAGAACTTGGTTTTAAGTCTTTTTTCTTTTTCAACCCCAAAGAGGGTATAAAAGGGTTGAAGACGGTTTCACGAATTCCGTAATTTCTTGTAAAAGTGTTAAGAAATTGAACTGCTTTTTACTTTCTCGTGCTGTCTTCATATTTATCTATTAAATCCTCTCAGGATTTTTGGAAATTCAGCCCCCAAAGAAGGTTAAAATACGGTTTTAAATTTATCGAGAAAGGGAAAAGAAGTCCGATTTTATTATAGATATTTTATCGTGTTCGGTAATTTTCAATTAATTGTTTGATTTTTTTTTTTTAATTTCAGAAGATTCTCATAGCTCACAAGGTAGCATCTCAGGTGACGGTAAGTAGGAATTGAATTTCTTATTAAGTTTTTGTTGATACTCTCTCATAAATTCAGAATGGAGTTGTAGCTTCTTCATCTTACAATCATAAGTAATCGTCTTAAACGAAAACCGACATTATTTCCGTGAACTACGAACGGTTTTCTTCAACATTTTTTCACCTGTAACGTTGTGTTTTATGGTAATTAGAATTACAAAGTCGGGGGAAAAAAAAGGAAATTTTTAAAGAAAAGAAAACCAGAACAGGTAATAAGATTGTACTCGATTGCACGGCAATCAAAGGTACTTACCTCAATCGAAAGAGAGACAATAAAATTTTCTTATTTAGTTGCAAGCCGTAGTAAGCCCCCGCACGTATAACAAAAACAGTAGTCAAATAAGTGTTACGAAATTGAACAACACAAGACGGTAAGTACCCACTGCAAATACATCAGAAATAACTGGGTCTATTTGGGAAGTACTATGTATGTATATACGAAACGAGGCAAAAATCTTAAAGAGCCTCGGCAGTACAAGCGCGCAACGTTTGCGGCCTTTCCCCCCCCGAACGGAAAAACAACAACAAGAAAATCCAAATGTCCAGTTGTTGTCCAACGTACTACTTATAGGTATATATAACTGGTATAGTTAACCGCATACTACACTCATGAATGCAATGTATAATGCAATTTTCCAATCCGTACAATTAACACCAACGCCTTCGAAAAGGCCTTCCTTTTAATCTGATGTTCTACAATCAAAGCCACTCGTTTCCCGGTGACTTAAGACTTTCGCGAGGAATTTTATGTTTATGTGTGCAATTACAACATAATTCGAAATGGTCGCGCGCAGTATTCGGGTGGGCTACGGGACGGGGGGACGTACGACGGCACGGAACAGATACAGCGTGATTTATATTGATTCGAAATGGCGCAATTGTTTCGATTCGAACAATTTCAATCACATTCTGATACTCTGATACTGAAGACTATGATACAATCAGGTGTACTAATCTTTCAATCACACGCACATACTCGGTTTCTCATGCTCACTATCTGATACTGAAGACTATGATACAATCAGGTGTACTGATCTCTTCTGATACTCAGTATCTGCTACTAAAAACTGATAATATCAGGAGTACTGATCTCTATCTGATACTGAGGACCATGGTACAATCAGGTGTACTGATCTATCAATCACACTTAGATACTTGGTATCTGATAATACAATCAATGTGGCTCGGTATCTGATACTGAAGACTTTGATTTAATCAGGTATACTGATCTTTCAATCACAATCTGATACTCGTTATCTGTGGCTCCCATGTATCGGATACAAAAGACTACGATACAATAGGTGTACTGTTCTTTCAGTCACACTCACATACTTGGTATCTCATGCTCACTATCTGATACTGAAGACTGAAGACAATTAACTCAGATCTGATCTCTGAAAACTGATACAATCAAGTGTACTGATCTCTTCTGATATAATCATGTATCAGCCGCAGAAGGTATCGAACATGGATTCGAAGTATTAAGTACCCGGGCATCAGTTTAACTTTTCGAATAGATTCCTCCTTGATACTTCTTCTGACCAATACTCCGAATAGACTGCAACTGTTACATTTAATTCGTATCACCTTTGAGCATCAGGGACTGAGTATTTGCTTCAAAAAACTGATACAATCCGGTGTACTCATCGCTTCTGATATTCAGTTTTTCTGATACGAAAAACTGATACAATCAGGCAATCCCAGAATACTTGTATCAGTCACAGAAAGTATCAGTCATAGATTCGAAGTATCACGTACCAGAGTATAAGTTTTGATTATCGTGTAGAGATTGTAGTAAAACGCGGGGAACAGATAAGCTTTTTCGCCAGGATTAATTTTTTGATGGTAATACTTCGAGTATGGACCTCCTGGATACTGGATAGTCAGGACTGGATACTCAGGAGGGATCGCAGCACATCTGATACATTTTATTTGTATCAGGTTTGAGTATTAGGTAGAGCCAAAGCATCAGTTTTGATGATGTTGTAGAGATTGTAGTAAACGCGTGGAGCCTTTTCGACATGATTAGTTTTCTGGTGGTGATACTTTTCGAGTAGGTACGTCCTAGATACTGGATACTCAGGACTGGACATATCTGATACTGATAAGGCAACTTCTTGATACTTCTTCTGACTAATACTCCGACAAACAGCAGTATTTAATTTGTATCATGTATCAAGTACTATGTAGATCATCAGTCTGACTTTTCTAGTAGATACCTCCTTGATACTTCTTCTGACGAATACTCCGGATAGACTGCAGCACATCAGATACATTTGATTTGTATTAGTTTTGAATAGCAGGTACAGCCAGAGTAGCGAGACTGTAGCGGCGAACAGATTACCCTTTTCGCCAAGATTAGTTTTCTGTGTTATACTTTTCGAATAGGTACCTCCATGATACTGGATAGTCAGGACTGGACACTCAGGAACTTAGAAACTTATATCACATTTGAGTAGCAGGTACAGCGTACTGAGTATCGAGTACAAAGTGTCAGATTTAAGTATCAGGTAGTGCAGATTGAGTATCAAGTACAAAGTAAAAGGTACAGCGGACTAAGTATCAAGTACAAAGTGTTAGTTTTAAGTATCACGATTGAGTATACCAAGTACAAAGTATCAGTTTTAAGTATTCAAATACAATAAATGTATCAGAAAGTAATTCATCTCTTGTTGCGTATCGATTTAAACGATTGTAAAAAAAAGACACCCATGTAGCCACGATGTGTGATGGTATCATGTACGATATCATACAGGTGAATGATATAAAGCGGCGCGCGCATCTAAGTGCTGGCTTATGGAATTTGATCGCGGGTTATTTTACCTAAGATGTCACATCTTAAGCTGTGCCTGCTCTTATCACACCGATCATGCCTACTTGCACCTACATATGTACTATGTATGTCTCTCGGCATATGTACGTTACAGTTTTCAAAAATGATCTTGTCGTTATTGATTAATCGATTTACTATAGGTTTCTGTCGATTATAACAACACACACTCATACGTCGCACGATTTTCTTAAGGTAGCACCAGGTAAGAGGCGCGTGCGTGATCAACTCGATAAAAAAAGGAAAAAACAACCGAAGAAATCTCACCTGAGCAAGACAAGATCACACACATATGAGATCCGAGTCGATCGTTGGGTGGCTATCGATATGAACGTGTCTCCCAGGTCGGTACCACTGTGCATGATTTAAATGACATATGCGTGTTTGCGGCTACAGGTATTTTGTGTCAATTGATTGTGTTGCGATCGAATAAAGCAAAATGATCGCGGGTACACTGTGGTGCGTTCAGGTATAGGCTGATTTATATACGATTTGACGATGGCTCTAAGTTCAATTATCCGATAGGATTTTAATCGGATCGTTGTTCGATCACGATCAATATCAGTCGATCGGTGATGATGATGATGACGCCCCCCCCCTCCCTCTTCCCATTCATACCGCAAGATCTTCACATGAGAATTCTGTAATTTACGCTCGACGATTGAGATCTGATCGTATATGCAAAATATTACACCTGGACTTCAGTAAACCGATAAAGTTTACGATGTATCTTAATTCGCAACAAGATCACCTATGAAGTTGTGTGTGGGGTGTTTGTATGATGTGTTTTTTTTTTTTTTTCGCAATGAACAGGTGTCGAGCGATTCTGTATAGTGCGTCGAATGTGTGTAGAACGTGCGACAGCAGTTTATCATACAAGTGGCGAGTAACAAGTTGATTTCGGACAAGATTTATTAGATTGGATCGGATTGGTTGGAATATGGGCTAATAAGGTGCGTGCATAAGAAGTATGAAATGTTGTTTGTTGATCGCCTATTGGATGAGGGTTTGATTGCAGTATATTCAGTGGAAAATGCAGAGGAGGGAGGCAATTAGAAGCCAGAAGAAACAGGCTGAGGCTAAGAAAAGGCGCAAAAACAAACCATAGATCTTCAACTGAATCTTCAGCTTCTTGGACGGTGATGCAACCGCTAATTAGTGACATGCAGCCGGGTATAAACTGGATACTAACCGGATATTAACCCGGTATTAACCGAATATTAACCAGAATCTTACCTATGGTTATCAAGCCCCAACACCTCATTCGTGGATCGTTAAGACTGCGAGATCAAAACCGAAACCGTCATCATTCGAGCTAGAAGTAAAATTTCTGCATACCCCTCCCTCCCCCCCCCTCCCTTTCCACCCATTACAATAATAATTCAAGCTAGTTGCCCCGATATCTTTAGCTTTCTTATTGCTGGCTTTTCGGTAAGCGACTATGCGAAAATTGTTCGCGTTTATCATTTCGTGAGGTCAATTCTTTGCCCGGTGGTAACTGCATCGCGAATCCGACCATAGGAGGTCACCCGAGGTCCAGTACAAAATCAATTCTGGGGAGGGGGGGGGGGGGTGATACTTCTATAATATACATTTGTCGTTTGAAAAGACTATGGGACACGACGTAATTTATCGATGAGGTCTTAACGAGCCCATTATATTTTCCGGGAAGAAAAAAAAAAAAACAAAACAAAAAAAAAAACGACAATAACAAGAAGAAATATGCTTGTAATGAAAAATTGTGCAATTATATGATCGTGGGCATTCCGGAGACACTTTTCAAACTGCTCGGACCAATAGGTTTCGCATAGACCCCATAATTCTTCCAATTAAGTTGTGCAACTCTTTATTTTTTTTTTTAGGTAGGTTACCCGGAAGAGAAACTATCATCTTCGGAGCGTAGAAATTGTTTTTTTTTTTTTTTTAAGAAAATGTCCTCAATTCTGCGGATAGGCCTCCTAATTGGAAAGGCTACTTTTTCTAGCTCAGTTGTCCGAAAAGGTGGACACTGCTGTCTTGGGTTTTTTTTTGTTGAATTATGGCGCTATTGATCATTCCTCGTAGATTTCTGATGGCAGAAGAAACGTAACAATGTAACATCATAGACTTTTCAAGTGAATCGGATTAAAATTGGTGATCCCGGTATTTTTGGGATAAAAATACCCAACGAAATGGATGCTAGATAGCTCATTCATTTCCAATGTCTTTCGAAAAGATTGACAAGTAATCAATCATCTGATAGCGTTATCAACAATTTAAAGCTGGTGACCCCGGTATTTTTGGGATAAACTGATCGTTCAAATCAAGACTTAACGAAATGGATGCTAGATAGATCATTCATTTCCAATGTCTTTCGAAAAGATTGACAAGTAATCAATCATCTGATAGCGTTATCAACAATTTAAAGCTGGTGACCCCGGTATTTTTGGGATAAATTGATCGTTCAATTCAAGACCCAAAGATATACGACCGTAATGGATGCTAGAGCTAGTCTTGCGGATTTTAGTTCACCTTATAGGGACCGATCAATTGCAATTAGTGCTCCGTTACGAACTAGTTCCTTCTTTTAGTTCCCTAGTTCGCGGGAGTTCAGTTAAGGTTCTCGATCCGTGAAAGAACTTGATTTGCTATCCTGCCCCTATCGAGCTTAGGTCCTCCAAATTGTCAAAGAAAAGAATGCCCAACCACTTCAGTCGCCTTCTTGCAACCGCCTGAGAATCACACAAAATGGGGATGATGTCCTCCTCGGCATATAGGTCAAGGCAATACACGTCAGAGTCAGCGATCTCCATGCTTCCCTAGCAAGCAATGCCCTGTCAGTTTTCCAACGAATAGCCGCTCTAAAAAAGATTGCCAAGTAATCAATCATTTGATAGTGTTACGAACAATTCAAAACGGGTGACCCCGGTACTCTGTGAACAATATCGTTCATTTTAATCTGATCGATATTGAGCCGAAGATATTGGGATTACTGAAGTTATAGGTTCGTAATAGTGAGTAAGCCGTCGCTATATCGGGGTCACCACTTCATGAATTATCTAGTTAATATTAGTACAAGAAAATTAGGAAACTAAAACTTTTTCACGCAAATCTCGAATGACATTGTAAGTCTCCACACGTCTAAAAAATAAATAGATAATAAATTGAAATTTGATATAGCCACCATATAAACATTTTCAGTTATCTAAAAGTTCCGGATTGATTGGGGGCGCCCGTAATCTTCTTTCACCGCTGAACGGCATCATTATACTGATAGAGACGATGAGGAGGAGGATGAAGAGAACGGGAAGAGAGAGAGAGGGGGGGGGGGGGTATTGTAATAAACCTATCACGATCCCGGTGTCTTTAACAGAATAAATCGACCAGGTTTTCTTCATAAATAGAACGAGACACTCTCCACACATTCCCGGCCACCTTTTCTACTCAATCCTTCTATTTTCGTTTCGTTAAAGTATACCCATTCCATAGAGGCCCTCACCATCCACCCACCTGAGAGAGATTGCCTTACAACACACACAGAACCGAGATACTCCCAGGTACAAAATGTGGGTATAAATACCTATCCAGGATTTATCACCTGTCTCAAAATATTGATAACCCGATCATTAGAGCGAATATTGTTGAGCTCGAATTTCTTATCGCCCCGTAATTTTATCGTATCGAAGTTCATTAGTTGAGAGGCATTGGAACATTGCGCGCGGACCCCAGGTAGGTAGATCGAACGAACGTCTTATAAAATAGCTAAGAAAATAAAACGCTAGCGGACCTGCAGCCATAGTCCAGTAATAATATCTGTTGAGTGATCGCGCAATAATTGCGCGCATGCCGGCGATCAACAATAAGTAAAAAAAAAAAAAAAAAATGAAAGACAAAATTTACCCTGAAACAAATTATTCCAACGATTGCCCTCCCCCCCCCCCCCCCTTCGATCTTATCGATTATCGGAGAAAGAAAGGTTCAGGAAATAATACGGTCGGTTTTAATTTGAACGCGCTTTGATCTGGCTTTGAATCGGACGCAAACAAATTAAATGAATCGCGAACGATTCGAGAAAATGATCGATTTGTGAACGTTGAAAAATATGATGATTGAAAACTTTTATTTCGGAGAAAATGATCGATTTGTGATCGTTTGAATGATCGAGATCGATCAAGATCGAAAAAAAACTTCGATCGTTCGTATGAACTTGGAGGAAAAAAGGGTGGGTATCTTTCATCAAACTACGTACTCTATAGTGTGGGCTGACCATGTAGACTAGCCTTTCGAATTCTAGTTCACCTTAGTGATCGCGAACACAGCAGTTCGTGAGCTCACGCGAACGAAGCAGTTCATGAGCCCTTGCGAACTAGTTCGTTGTTGTAGTTCACAATCTGCGTGAAAGAAATGATGAAGGGAAATGTAATGACCTAAAAAGGTCCTCACTTCCCTCGCGAAGGAGCTACTAGTTCGTTACTCGGGTTCGCAGTTCGCGAAACCAAAAGTAATGACCTAAAAAAGAAGGTCATACTTTCCCCGCGCGAATGAACTAGTTTATTCTTTGTAAGTTCAGTTCGTCCGACTGACTGAATATGATGACAAAAAATAAATATAAAGGTCCTCTCTGACCTAGTGAACGAACTAGATCCTTTTTTTTTAAGTTCGCGAAAGTGAGGACATTTCTTTTTAGGTCATCACATTACCTAAAAAGAAATGTCCTCACTTTCTTCGCGAACTGAACTAGTTCCTTGTTATTACTTCCCAGTTCGCACGATTGGAATGATTGGTGTACGCAAATGTTATGACGAACTAGGAACTAGGACCCGGAATTCACGGCGAACTAGTTCATTCATTTCACTTCTGGGAACGCTCTTCCGAACTAGTTCGTTCATTTCACTTCTGGGAACGCTCTTCCGAACTAGGTCGTTCATTTCACTTCGGGGAACGCTCTTTCGAACTAGTTTATTCATTTTACTTCGGGGAACGCTCTTCCGAACTAGTTCGTTCACGAACTACACAATCCTAATGTAGAGCGGATAGAAGATAGAACAATCCTCAAGCGTACTTTTAAAGGCAAAGCGAGTAGTAGCAGGACAGTAGGCAAACTACACAAGCGATGGAAAAACTCGGTTGTTGAAGACAGCGAAGCCATCTTAAGAATTAGCAGCCGGAGGATGCGGTCTTTGGATCGAGACGATTGGAGGCGACAACTTCAGAAGGCCAGGACCCGACTTGCGCTGTCGCGCCATTGATGACTTTTTGTCTTCCGAGAAACCTATCGTTCGTATGACCAAAAAACAAATCGTCTTGATCTTTGATTTGATCAAATCATTTGCATGATCTTCGAGAAAATGATGATTCGTTTCATCTTCGAGAAACCGATCAATATACGATTCAATCGTATGAACTTCGAACAAAAAGAAAACCCAACCTTATCGAATTGTTCGCGATCGTTTCATCTTCCCTGTGCGCACTTTTGACGACTTTAAGCTCGATAAACAATGGCAAACTGAACCAGAAACAGGTACCAAGAACCGCAGACAAGGTGATGGGAATTTCTTCAAGAAGTTTCCTATTGTCTTCATTTTTTTTTTTTCTTATTGTAGGTATATAGGTATATATAAAAGTGTACTACTTGTGCCTTGTCTCCCCCAACAACTGACGACGACAAAAACCGGTGGTTCGAAGCATGGCTTCAACATAACCTTGGCTTCTTCGGGAGCCTCTTTTATAGAAGCATCTTTCAATATCTCTACTGTACGGCCGGCGTATAGAAGACCACAAAAGTTGTGCGCGTTGTTTCATCATCGTCATGATGATGATGTGATGATCATCGCCATAATATCATTGTTTTGTCAAAAAGATTCCCACCCGATTTCAAGGTCGTTCCCAAGACTATTCAGTCTTACTTTTCTTAGGCGCTTTTAGACGGCGTTTTTCTCTGAGTCCCACATGCGATAGCTTAGTCCGGCAACGTTACTTGAGAAGGTCCTCCCCTTCCGCCCTGCATTTATCTAAGACACAAGTTGATTTTACTTTCTGTGAAAGTTCTGACTAAGAGTTCCTCGCGGAACACTTGAAATTCTATTCTGAAACGATCGTATTATTGCCCCGTCGTATACGAAGAGGGCAAGACGGACAGTTTTCTTCACACAGTTGAATCGATTTAATAGTGGGAATCCCCGAGGGGGCCACGGAACGCACGTAATGAAGTGGAGAAGAATAGGTAAACGAAATTTATGCGACGGTCTTGAAAATTAAGGCATATCCGGTCGAGGTCAGAAATTAAATGTGTGAGAATTTATGGGGCGTTTTTCTTGTTCCCTGACATAATGGGCGGCCAGTCCAGTCCTCCGTCTATGGTGGATCAGATCAATCAGATACTTTAGACTTGATACTCAAAGACGAGATGATTAAGTATCTAAGGTCTGGATACAATTCGTATAAGCCGGTATTAGTTACAAGAAGTATCGCGGGGAAAAAAAAAAGTATCAGTATACGAAACGTTCCAAAAGCAGTAAAATATGGTAGTTGTATCACTCTCTGCTCTGCTCCCTCTCTGTCTTAGTCTCTCTGTGAGGTTTTGGAACTCTCCTTTCTTGTCTTCATCCATCCCTGTCTTCGTCTCTCTGTGTGGCTTGGCACTCCCTGTCTTCATCCTTCCCTATCTTCGTCCACACCTGTCTTCGTCTCTCTGTGTGGCTTTGGCACTATCTGTCTTCGTCCTTTCTTGTCTTCATCCATCCCTGTCTTCGTTTCTCTGTGTACCATCTGCTCTGATCGTCTTGGCTCTGCTGTCTCTGGCTCTTGTAGTTTTGCGTTGAAGCTAGAAATGGATAAAGCAGTTCCTTTCAGTGAAGTACTTCACTCCGAGTGACTAAGGAACCAGTTCAGTGAAGTACTTCCATGAAACTGTTCTTTCGATCGCAAACTGGTTGATTCTTACAGTTCATACATAGCACAATTTGGGGGCAGAAGATGATGACAAAAAAAAAAAAAAAAAAACGAAAGGTCGGTAAAGTTTTTTGTCACGTGTCCAATGGAACTGCAGTTCACCAAAAGGAGTGAGTTACTTCACTCACCCATTCCAAGGAAGTCGTCTTTCCGAACAGTTCACTCATGAACGACCCATCTCTAGTTCAAGCCGCTTCTTCCCCAATTGGAATGGTTTTTTTCTTCCAACTCGAATGTTAAAAAAAAACTGTCCAAATTTCACTCAAAGAACGAGTGCAAAAATTTCATCTTCATCAGTTTAAGACCTTGACGAGTTTTCCTGAAAACTGATTTTTCCGGAAAAATTTGTCGGCATCCCCACGCCGGAAAAAAACCGGACAAAAGACCGCGGGGGCATGGAAAGGCCATCAGTTTGAAGTTAACTTAAATTCCCCAAACTCCTTAATACGAAAATTAGATTTGCCGGCTTTAATAGAACTTTGCCTGGGTATCACCGGCATAAGGAGGAAAATCGGAAAATTGGAAAATATTCGTTGCGCTTGTTTTTCGCCTTTTTTTTCTTGATTTTCTGTTCAAATTTTTTTTTTTTTTCGGTACGAAACGCTCCTTTCTAGTTATACGAAACGAAAGGCTGTCGGCTGCCACCCCTTGTATAATCGATTATAAATGACACCCTTGGAGGGTTTTTGATTTATCACATCATCAGCATCCTCATCATAGCGTCATTGTCCCATAAAATACGCAATGCAATGTGGGTCTATTTCGATGTCGCGCGGTGAACGGAGATCGCGCTGGTATTCTCGGGTGAGGGGGGGGGGGGGTACAGGACCAAAGAACAAAAGTGTTTCGAATTCGCAAAACTACCCCATCGGATAGATATGCAAGCCATTCATCTATCCGGCTTTGAAGGATTGGGACTGGGGGGATATCCTTTACAATTCAACCATCTATAATAATAAATAATTGACCTTTGGAAGGATGGCTCAATTTTGCTCTGTTTTTTTATTATTAAAAACCAGCAACAACTTATCTGCTCTGCACGCAAATAGAGTAATGCAGTCGAGGGGTACATATTTTGAGGACTTGGTAATACAAAAATGTGATAGAGGGGGGGGGGGGGTGGAGGCAGAAATTCCAGGAGGAATGGGTATACTATATAATGCCAAGGGTACTTTTTCCAAAATGATAGACAAGTTAATAAAATGGTTCGTGTCTTGGGATCACGATTGAGGGGGATAGAGATAGAATGATTTAAGGGAGGTTTTGGGCGAACTGGGGGGGGGGAGGGTAGAACAGGGTGGGGGATACGATTTTAAAATTTCGTCGTCTTTCCGCAAAGAACGACCGAAGCCGAACAAAAACAAAACCAATTTGCGACAAAATGTATTTTGTCGTTATATTTTTGTTTATGTATTTCGTTTCAGGATATTACACAAGAGTGTCCTTCCTAGCTAATCCAAAAGTGTAGAGAAAACCGGCATCTTTCTACATATTCTCTGGATTTTCCTGAAGCGATATAGAACTGGCGGGTGGGGAGGGCAGGATTCAACCCCCCTCAGGATATTAACTTTGAAATTACGAAACCGTGAAATATGACTTTGGAATGTCAATGTTTTTTATTCTTTATTATTTTTGCACCCGTATTTCCCAGGGGAGATATGGGGGGGGGGGGGGTGGGGGTGGGGATGGAGTAGTAACCAGCAGAATCATAATATCGTGAAATTATTTAACATAAGTTTACTCTTATTTATACAAAGAGTGTGTTATAATGTTCGGAGCGGAGTGTACACTATGTGTACAAATGTGTGCTCATGTTAAAGATATGTCCTTAAAGATATGTCTTTTAAGATTTTGTTCATAAGAAAAGGGGTGGTATTTCACTCCTTCTTCCCTTTCATTCTAGAGAAGTGTTATCCATTTATAGCTTAGTTAGTTTAGAAGTTATTTACTTGCAATGCAAATCAATAAATCAATTTATCTATTCTTTTTTTTAATAAAGTGTATCTATCAATTTTTTTTTTACCTCAACTTCTATGTTATTTTTAACAAAAACTAAAACCAACTAATTCAATTACAGAAGAATATCGGCTTATAGACAGGGGGTAGTTATTCCTTCTTAGTTGCACTTTATTAAAAAAAAAAAAAAATTGCTGTTCGATTATCGATTAAAGGTGAATATCTTCGGAACTACTTAAGCTAGAGTAATAAATTTACCGATAGCTTAGATGACAAATGAAATAGCGCGAAAAAAAAAATATTGGGGTGATTGGGGGGTGTCCCACAAGGCTCCATTCATGGGCCTATAGTCTTCATATCTATGCGACGCGTACCGAAATGGTTTCTGGTCTATAGACGGAATTTGTGTGTCACGATATATCGGTTGGTATCGTGATTTTGTTTCGACATCTGTTTCGATTGTGTTTCCGAGACCCCCCCCCCCCCCCCGATATTTTAAGATATTGCCGGCAAAACATGCTGCAAGACGTTAACTATAAAGTTGTCAATTTTCTTCAGCTGGACCACACAATGTAGTTTTAATGCGAATAGAGCAACATTCTCCTTAGGCTATATTTAACATATGTATGTATGGTGGTGGGTAGGTATACGTTTTTCTTATTCCTGACACTTATTCTGTGACGAAACTATCTATAGAGATCGTAAATTGTTTTTTTTCTTTAAAGATTTTAAAGTGATGAGTGAATTTCGGTGGGGTAATAAGTGGTCATTTTTTAAAACTTGTCTGATAAAAATTGATAAAGAAAGGGGAGCTCTACAGCTACTCAAAATGAAATAGCGGGGTTATAGCGCTCCACAATTCGACCAGCACTGCCTCATTTTTTACCCGATTTCCATCCTGTTTGATTTTTTGAGTAGCTGGTAATCTCACCTTTAATTTGATGTGTAATTTGTGACTGTTCGAGAAAATGGTTTTCCAGAAAATTGATTTATTCCCGAAAATCAAGCGAATTTCCCAAGGGGGTACCCTTGGCAAGTTTTTAATCAAAAAATATGGAATTTTGGGGCTATGGTGCTCCACAGTTTCGACCAGCACTGCCTCATTTTGGACCCGATTTTCATTCTGTTTGATTTTTTGAGTAGCTGGTAGTCTCACCTTTAATTTGATGTGTAATTTGTGACTGTTCGAGAAAATGGTTTTTCAGAAAATTGATTTATTCCCGAAAATCCGATCAAAATTGGGGTAGTAGTGGGCAGTGGCCAAAAACGTAGAAAAAAAAAACGCTCCGGATACAACTCGTTTTTTGGCTCTCCTGGGCGCTAATATTTTTTTTTGTTTTTGTAAATCTGTTTGTGAATTTGAAAAGCAGACACCCGTATGTTAAATTTAAATTTAAGTGGTAAATTGTCAAAATCGGACAAATTTAAAAAAATGATCCAAAAATATGGCAAGGGAAAAAACCGTCCAACAATGTAACCGGAAAAAATTGTTCGAAGAGGTTGGAGAATAAATCAAAACTCTTGTCTGACGAAAAACTCGAAAATTATACTGAAAATTGTCATTAATTCGCTTTTTTTAATATTTTTTATTTATTTATTTAATGGTTTTCCAACTTTTTTTTTCCAATAAATTCGTTTTTCAGAAGATCTGATTGACCTTGATGATAGTCAGACCACAGCTATTTTTTTTTAAAAAAAAAGCCAGGTTTATTGGCAACATTTTGACATCATTTTGACATCATTTTGGCATCGTTTTGACATCATTTTGGATAGAGACTTGAAATTTTTGACTACGTTCTGAGTTCAACCGGTCAATTACCAAACTATAAGCCTGATTGGTTCTTAGACAAGGCCATGCTTCATTCTAGATGATTTTGAAAAAAAGCCAGGTTTCTTAACATCATTTTGACATCATTTTGAATAGAACGACCAAAAAAAGACATTAGCCCGATTCGACTCTTTGACAAGCCCATGCTTCGAGTCAAAAAAAAAAAAAAAAACACTAAACAATTTAATCACATACATTGAAGATCGATTGTTTACCAATGAATAAAGCACGAGATAAATGTCTAAATAAACGAATAATTGACTACGATGAACGACAGTACCGTGTACCTACATATTACATTCCATTTGATCCGAGATTATTTGCCCGCGATAGGCATAATATAGTTCAATTTTTTCTTACCTTAAAAAAAAAAGACTTAACTAAACCAGGAAGTAGTAGCAACGAAGAGAACAGTACAGTGTCCAGATACGAACCCTGTGGTAAGCCACCGTCTTTTATCATAACGACGGTGAAAAAAAAAAAACTCTTATCAGTTAAGTCGACGGGCATTTATTACACATCGCTTTAAGCATCGACAAGCTAGTGTGAAACGTGCCGTCGTGTGCCGCCGCCGCTACCTCACCTGTGCTACCTACTATATCCGATCGAACATATGTCGATGATCGATTTTTACCTGTTCCTTCTAGTCATGAATGACTTTATCGACTTTATCCATATGGTGGAAAATTGGAAATTGCCCATTGTGCACTATCGCGTTGATAGTACGATGGTACCTAGCTACCACATCATCATCGTCATTTTTGCTATTATCGTCGTCGTACGTTTATTACTCATTTGCCAAACAATCTGACCGCTCCCTATACCCCCAACGCCACTCCACGAAATCCAGTAATCTGATTCCGGGTGAAAATCGAATAAAGTTCTGCTTTATCATTTTATAGACATGTGGACAACTTTATGACTTTGTTGTAAAAAAAAAAGAATTGAACCAAAAATCCACTATTAGAAACATTCCATACAGATTTACTTCCATTAGTAAAAAAATCCACCAAAACACAACGGAAAAATGCAAACAGGAAGGTAATGAAATAATGCCGCAAGACCCCTTCACTAAAATTCCAATCTCGATGGTAGTACCACTCACCTTAAACTGCCGTCTTATGAAGGTGAGAACAGGTGTTCCACCAAGTTATTTATGCACCGAGGTGCCTGCTATTGATTAGAAATTGATTATTATTTTGATCTATATATATATAAAGTTAAACCTGCTTCACCATATGGAATTCCTACTTAATAATATCCAAGCAATTTTACTTTTTAAGTACACCTCGATCCCCCGCAACAATCTTATTAGGAAATTCGGTCAGGCTACTTCAGAAAAAATATTTCCGCAAAATTCTTTACTAGCGGATCTGCACACGAAAAGGTTAGTTATGGAAAATTCAGACTGACGTGCATCAGATATTTGGTTCAATATCAGCTTTGTGCTGTTCAATGGTTGAGCAGTCCGGCAGCGATCCGTCAGAAGCAAAGGTTTAAGTCTGTAACTCGGCCGGAGCGTAGACTGAAAACTGTACGGCCGACACTGACCGATACCATCCTGCAAGAAGGATGGGGTTTTATAAGTCCAGTTCGGGGCACTTTATAGTCAGTTGGACACAAAACGCACTGCATGGCCATCACAGATGCTAACTCAGACAACGAGAGACGATGAGCCGAGTAGAGCCAAGCCCAGCAGCGACAAGTGAAGGGGCGACAAGCCGAGCAGTGGAGTCAAGCAGAGCAGCGACGAGCCAAGCAGAGCGGCCACGAGCCAAGCAGAGCAGCGACAAACCAAGCAGCAACGGTCCAAGCAGCCGCGAAACCCAAGCCAAGCCTATAAGGAACTCAGCAGCGGAGCAAGCCAAACAGCGACGAGCAGAGACTAACCATGCAGTTCAGATCACAGAATGGACCAAAGCAGAGCAGAGCAGAGCAGAACAGAACAGAACAGAACAGAACAGAGCAGAACAGAACAGAACAGAACAGAACAGAACAGAACAGAACAGAACAGAACAGAACAGAGCAGAACAGAACAGAACAGAACAGAACAGAGCAGAACAGAGGATAGCGAAGAGAGCACAGCAAGCCACGACGGAGAAAATCCACGAGTAGAGCCAAGAATAGAGCAAACCACGAGATAACAATCAGGGACTAGAGCAGAGCAGAGGATAGCCCAGAGACGTGTCCAATGGACCTGCAGTTCACCAAATCGAGTGAGTTACTTCACTCGCTCACTTCAACGAAGTGTTCTTTCGGAACAGTTCACTCGTCGAACGATCCATCTCTAATCTAGGCTGACCGAAGAGTCATTGCATGACTGACTGTAGACACAATTTGTAATTTGATACGTCCGCCGAAAAGACCTAAGACATATGACGAAATCCGTGAAAATATATGTATGGATCTCTAAGCCAATTTTAAGTATAACACACCGCGATATAGTTTTCTTTCGTTTTGCAGTAAGACGTCGGCGAGCGAGTGAGCGCGCGCGCGCCACACCATTTCATCAGCTTGGCGGCTTAACAAATTTCCCCATATCAAATGCGGATTAATGGTTATTAATTAGCGTAAATTTGCAATAATCGCGCGCAGGTTTAAGTCTCGTTCTCCATATCGTGCAATTGCATAAGTAGGTATCTATCTAGAAAAAAACAACAGGTAAAAATAGAGAGTAGAGATAAAAGCTAGCCTACCTACTAACTCTAGATACTTGGCTATCTATCAGGATTGAAGATCTAAACTACTATATGGAAAGAACACGAGTCGGGAAAAATCTATATGGTAAGAATTTTCAGGTATGTTGAAGGCAGCCAGGTAAACGAAGACGGGGGCGGGGGGGGGGGGGGTCGAGCGTGGTATGCAAAGTGCATGGCTGGGCCATGTCCATGGTGCTTCATATGCTCCCGGAAGATGATGATAATCATATATGGCTTGGGCAAATCGCTTGTGTAATCGATAATACGAGCGCAATATCAACAATTGATATATGGAAAGCAAGTGGCGCCTGGGCTAATCTAAAGGTAAGGTAAGGTAAGGTAGTAAACCAGGCTTATGTTCAGGTAATGCTTCGTTTGCTGTTGATGATTTTCTTCATTTTTTTTTTTTTTTTTTTTTGGTTGCACCGCCACAACATCATCTTCACATCTTCTTAAGCTCGGAACATAATTATTGTGTTTGTTATTGTATCTTCGGGATTTTTTTGCCCTGATCGCATTTATCCGTTTATCTCTTGCCCTTTATCTAGGCGAATATTAAAGGTGCGGAACAAGCCAACTATTTACTACTATCTTGGCTACGGGGTCTTGAAAGCGGAGCGGTATGATTGTCGGTCGAGTGAGCGTCTCTTAAAGAAGTTTAATGAATTCCCCTCCCTTAACCTTCCAACCCCCTTCGGGAACATACGATTCGAAGATCAAAAGATTTTTCTTCAAACTCTCGAAGATTTTCCTGGGCAAGAAAAACGGACACAAAATCCGATCAGTTCGATGGAAAAAGAGACTAGGTGTCATCGTGTCTCGTTCGAATTGGTCTTCGAAGACGTCTTTAGATAATTATCATTAAGAATTTTTTATGGTAACTATGGTCAATAAGATTGAACTGAACTAAACTCGGATCTTATATCGATGTATCGTTGTTTTTGTTTTTGTTGTCCAGGTTCGATTACAACGGGGGACTAGGTACAGGCCAGCGCTATTAGCGCACACCGGAAACCGAATGAAACTTTTTCACCTTTCCATTTTATAAATTTTCTTCGTTTATTTTTTTTTTTTTCCACCCGTCTCGTTGTCTCCTATGCGCGACGGAATGAATTTGATTTGAATAGCGCCTGACCTGTTGAGATTTAGGGCTCACGATCTTATTTTTGAAATTGCAATTGTGAATAGTCGGACTTTAGACTGTAGACGACAACGAGCGTGTTGTGTAACTCCGGTCAAGTCTGGATTGAAACGGAAAAAAAAAAACGGAACAAAAAAATAAGATTAAATTTCGGAAAATCATTTCAGTTCATTCAGTTCAAAGACTAAGTTCACTAGACTAGTTCAATTGAACTGTTACTATCGCATACCTTGTCCACGACTAAATTCACTAGACTAGTTCAATTGAACTGTTCTTGTCGCATACCTAATCCAAGACCAAGTTCACTAGACTAGTTCAATTGAACGGTTACTATCGCATACCTAGTTCATGACTAAATTCACTAGACTAGTTCAATTGAACTGTTCTTATCGCATACCTAATCCAAGACCAAGTTCACTAGACTAGTTCAATTGGACTGTTACTATCGCATACCTAGTCCACGACTAAATTCACTAGACTAGTTCAATTGAACTGTTACTATCGCATACCTAGTCCACGACTAAATTCACTAGACTAGTTCAATTGAACTGTTCTTATCGCATACCTAATCCAAGACCAAGTTCACTACACTAGTTCAATTGAACTGATACTATCGCATACCTATAGTCCAAGATCGAGTGTAGTCCACTGTCGTACAGTGGGGGTGTACTAGGTCTTGGAAGCATTACTTCTACGATGTCGTGGGCTTAATTCCCACTAGAAGCATAAATTTTTTATAAGAATTTTCCAGTAGCTATTTATTGGTTTTGAAATATTAATATAAATAGTGAACTTCTCGTTGATGCTACGTCTGTCTTGCGCTGACTGCGCTACGTCGGTCTTTTTTATGGTTTCTCGCTACTGCTACGTCTTCGCTACGTTTGTCTTGCGTTGACTGTGTTACTTTGTTCCGTTGTTTGGCTTCTCGAGGCTGCTACGTCTTCTCTACGTTTGTTTGCGTTGACTACGCTTATTTGTTCCTTCGTTTGGCTTCTCGCTGCTGCTACGTCTTCGCTACGTCTGGCTTGCGTTGACTACGCTTCTTTGTTCCTTCGTTTGGCTTCTCGCAGCTGCTACGTCTTCGCTACGTTTGTCTTGCGTTGACTACGCTACTTTGTTCCTTCGTTTGGCTTCTCGCAGCTGCTACGTCTTCGCTACGTTTGTCTTGCGTTGACTACGCTACTTTCTTTCTTCGTTTGGCTTCTCGCTGCTGCTACGTCTTCGCTACGTCTGGCTTGCGTTGACTGCACTACTTCGTCATTGGCTTCGTCTTGTGTTACTTACGTTCGCTGCTTCGTTTTGTCTTGAAATTTTTACAGACTTGACCTAATAGCCTAACTTTGGCATCAGCCACAGCAGCGTGACATATGAAGAAACGTTGAATGATCAGCGTTCTTCGACTGTTTTTTCTCGAATCGTTGAATAGTTGAACTGCAGCCCATCAATTCAATCACTCACATCAATGAACGCTTCTTTACGAAGTAGCTCACTCATGAACGACTCATTTCTACTGTGAGAAACGCTAATACGAACAAATCACAAAATTGGACCAAATTGCTCTCGAAAGTATTCGAATTTTTAAAGATCACGGCGTAAAGAAAGGCGTATCGCTTGTAATTGATGCAGTCAGCGTTCTCCATTTGTTTTTTCTCGAATTGTTGAACAATTGAACCGAAGTTCACCGATATAAGTGAAATAGTTCAATGACTCACAACAATGAATACTTCTTTACGAAGTAGCTCACTCATGAACGACTCATTTTCACTATAAGCAGTAGAAATGAGTCAAATCACAAATCACGAAATTAAATCAAATTAATCTCGAAAGTATTCGATTTTTTTTTCTAAGATTACACAAAAGACGTATCGTTTACAATTTTGATTGATGCAGTTAATCGCTACAGTATCATGAAACCAAAAAAAAAAAAAAAAAACATCGCCAAGTCTTCTAATCTACAATTAGCATTTTCTTGGCAAAGTATGGAAACCGAAAAGCGAAACCAATCAAATTGGACCCTTAAGGTAAATCATGACCAGTCCGAAATTCATTTGAAATCGATGTCTACTTTGTGTCTGTGCGAAACAACTTCTGGATTTGACGGATTATTTTTCACAGATTCATGAAGAAAATTGTTACGAATTCCACCCGCCCCCGCTCCCGCCCCCGCTCCCGCCCTCGCTCCCCCCAACATAATTTCGATAAATCTTTCGATTTAACTGGTTTTTTTTTTGGTGAGATTATGAACTAGAACATGGAAAGCGATTACTCTCTAGTCCCTGCTCTAGGCCGGATTTAAATTATCCGATAATTTTGACTAAATTGCTGCCGGCTTTCAACTACTGTTTTGATACACTCCCAATGATTGTGAAAACGACTATTGATATTTTCATCAGAGCGAGAAAAAAAAACCAAACATATATTGATGAATTGAACTACAACTCTTCTAGGTCCTAGACGATTCATTTCAGGAAGTTCAACCCATTTGTATCGCGCTATATCTGAATATTGATCGATGCACAGGTCTGTATCAACCAGATACTTTGCAGCTGATACTCAAACGTATTTTTCTATGGGTGCCGGACTACCAGTTCACTCAGCTGTAAATGAGTACCTGAGTTAAAATCGGGATAATAATCACGGGAGAGCGTGTAGTTGACCACTTCACCTCCTAGTGTTCCGTTGGTCTCGTAATGAAGTAACTCTAGCATTACTTCAAGTCCTAGGCCCGATTTAGGCTGTTGCGCCATTGATTATTTATTTATTTATTTTTCTATGAACAACTCGTATTGACCGAATCTAACTTGTTCTTTGAACTATACAAGAACCGAATTATCGTATTCAATTTCAAAGGAAAGTCGGATCAGTTTTGAGAGTGTAACCGAATTAAAATGAGAGTGTATCTGATTCGAAAAAAAGATGGAAGGTATTCGCAAAGTATTAGGTACTCGCGAAAAGCATCAGATAGTCGCGAAAAGTATCAGATACTCGCGAGAAGTAACAAGTATCAGTTTTTTGAACTTCAAGAACCGAATTATCGCAATCAACTTCAAAGGAAAGTCGGATCAGTCTTGAGAGCGTAACCGAATTGAAATGAGAGTGTATCTTGTTCGAACAAAAGATGGCAGGTATTCGCAAAGTATCAGATACTCGCAAAAAGTATCAGGTACTCGCGAAAAGTATCAAGTATCATTGTGAGAATGTAACAGAATTGAAATGATAGTGTATCTCTGTCAAACAAAAGATGGAAGGTACTACGCAAAGTATCAGGTACTCGCGAAAAGTATCAGGTACACGCGAAAAGTATCAGGTACTCGCGAAAAGTATCAGGTACACGCGAAAAGTATTAGGTACTAGCGAAAATATCTCCAAGGAGCCAAAAACACCTTGAAATGAAAATTTCGCGATAGATTCTTGCAGACTTTCCGTTCTTCTTTAAGAAACTTTGTGACTCATATCAAGAAACGAGCGATACAATCAAATTGCAATACCTTGCTAACTTTATTTACCATTAAAACCGCCAAGACAAGATACCGGAAGTTGAGAATTTCTCACGTAATGAACTCGTGAATGAAAAAAAAAAAAGCACACACAAACCCCAAACACAAACAACACACACACCGACCAAAACACCTTGTAAAAATGGTTTAAAACCGAAGCCCCAGGTCTGGGCTGGTGTTAAAGGTACGATTTTTACCTGTTTAATCCCAGGCGCATTACAATTCTCTTATTTTTATGACTTACCGGAGCCGTTTTGTGCGGTAGCTAATGCGGTTTTATATCTCCTCCAAATCGAAGTTGTAATTCTTCTTGTTGTTGGCGGTTTTTGCGCGCCGATATTCGCTCTAAATCCTGATCAATTCCGATTTCTTTAAATGTGAAATCCATCGAACAAGGCTACGTTTTTGTAATTTAAAGACGAACAAAAAAACCAGGTAAAATTAATAAAAATAAATAATAAGAAGTACATAGTAAAAAAGAAATAGAAGAAAAAAAAAAAAATTATTAAGAGCTAAACCGCAATGCAAGTTTTTCGAGAGAATTCTGCACTGGTTGATTGATCAGCACTAATAAGGCCATTAGAATTGAAAAATCTTCGGAGCGAAGCCTATTTCGCAACTGTGTCACGACTAATAAGCCAGAGAAGTCACTGCATCAACGATCAGTTCGATATCATCTTAATCTTCCGAAATTGTCCAATTATTGTGACAATTGTTTTTACTGCTTTCCCGCGGTCAAGAAATTCGAAAAATGTTTTTTGTGTAATTTTACACATTTCTGTAAGTGGACTGGCAACGTAATTTTACATAAATATGTAAATTTACATGAAAAAAGAATTTTTGTAATAAGTGCGTAATAATGATTAAGAGTTAAACCGTAATGCAAGTATCCGAGAGAATTCTGTACTGTTTGATTGATCAGCAAAAATAAGGCCATTAGAATTTAAAAATCTTCGTAATGAAGCTTCTTTCGCAACTGTGTTACGACTAATAAGCCAGAGAAGTCACTGCATCTACGTTCACTTTGGTATCATCTTAATCTTCCGAAATTTTCCAAGCCAATTATTTTTCCCGCCCTGGAAAGGTAAAAAAAATGTGTAATTTTACAGATTTCTGTAAGTGACATTAGTCAGTAATTTTACAACGTAATTTTACATAAATATGTAAATTTACATTAAGAAAAAAAAAATTGTTACACTAAGTGTGTAAATTCGTGATCAGAAAATTAAATAGTAAAAAAAGCTGTTGTAAAAAAAAATAATATTTATGTAAAATTTAAACTTTACGGCTTATCTGCTACTCATAGGAATTGTGAGGAATTTGCCGTATGGGCTTGAACTCTCATCATCAATGGCGCGACAGACCAAGTCGGGCACTGGCCTGAACTGACTGAACTCTTCTTGTAGACAATTTTAACTTAGAACTCAGTAGGTTTACGAGTCCTTGCGCTAAATGATGCATTCTGTACGAATAATTTACAAATTTTTCAATGACTTTTGTATGGAGCACGCAAGTATAATGGACATATTTTATTAAAAGATCCGATCAGAAAACTTTAGATAGTTGTACCCACCTCCACGTACCCCCCCCCCCCCTCCTCCACAATTAGCTATGTTGCAGAAGGTACTGTTTAAATTTAAATATTTTCAAAATGAAGCGAAATTTTAATAATAAAAAAAAACTGAACAAGAGTCCAGAAACCACTCTATAAAATTTCCTTTCGATCTCCATGTAAATTTTTTCATCACTTCCCTGCACATTCCACGTTTCTCGTCGGCTGGGAAAATTTTCGGGGATGACCCATTTCATTGAGAGCGGGAATTTTTCCGGATCTCCCTCTACCATACAACCCCTTCCCTCGCACCCGTCAACGAGACAGGCGTTCTTCTTTGATTCCGTTGCCGCCTTCGTATAGCGTACACTATCGGCGATTGGTTCGAATCGCTCCCGGGGGCGCGCACACCAAAAACAACCGAAACAACAAAAACACCTTTTCGGAAAATTTTCTCGAGGAAAAACTGGGCGGTACCCGTTTTCAAAGTTTTCCCTCTCGATACGAGTCGTATGTTTGGAGATCTGATGTTTTGTGCGCATAGCCCCGGTTCCGCGGGGGGATGGGTAAGTAGTGTGTACCTGAAGACCAGTTCGGTAGACTTTGGAAGATTTTGAGGAGGACCGATTTTCCGGGATTAACCACCACCCCCCCCCCCCCCTATTTGTATCGGTTGTTTTCCACGTTCTCCTTACAGGCTGCGCACATACTATCAACATCCCTCTCCCCACTTTGCCCCAACCCCCGGGAGGATTATGTACCTATAGAGCGTGCGGAAAATCTAGAAAAGCAATTTCTTACTGCTTTTCTTTCGATCAGATGAGATTTTCCACGGTACGGGTTGTTTTTCTTTTTCGGGGTTTTTTTTTGATTGTGGTCCTCCTGATTTTGGTTTTCCCTTTGATGGGTAGAAAAAATGGGTTGTGGCATTTTTTTTTTTGGTTCCTTGAGTAAATCGTGGAAATTAAGCGTGGCCGCAACTTGAATAATTGCGGAACGCTGAAAATTTTCAAGAGTTTCTAGTTGTAAGTGGAGGTGAAGTGGTGGCTTCAGATCAAAAGAAAATGTCCTTAATCCTTTCGAATTCGATGGATTCTTCGTTTGATGGCTTTTTCCTTTCTAATTCGAATCCGATGGATTCGTCCTTTAGAATCCGATGGGCTCGGCCTCTCAGATGCGTTGGACTCTTCCTTTCAAGTTCGTTGGATTCTTCCTTTCAAGTTCGTTGGATTCTCCCTTCCAAGTTCGTTGGATTCTTCCTTTCAAGTTCGTTGGATTCTTCCTTCCAAGTTCGTTGGATTCTTCCTTTCAAGTTCGTTGGATTCTTCCTTCCATGTTCGTTGGATTCTTCCTTTCAAGTTCGTTGGATTCGGCTTCTCGGATTGGTTGGACTCTTCCTTTCAAGTTCGATGGATTCTTCCTTCCAAGTTCGTTGGATTCGTTCTTTCGAATTCGATAGACTCAGCCCCTCAGATGCGTTGGACTCTTCCTTCCAAGTTCGTTGGATTCTTCCTCTCGGATCCACTCGATTCTTCCTTCCAAATACGTTGAATTCTTCCTTTCTCCAAGCCAGGACACAAAACAATTACACGAGTGATTAATGGTGTTTTCATTGTGCTAACGTCTAATATTTTGGTATTGTAAATTTTCCGGCATATCCTGAAAGCAGGACACGGAAAGTAATGCACATAGTCAAAAAAAAAGAAAAAAAGAAACCAACACCAGTCAACAAGCCCTGACTCTCAAAAACGCCGAAATTCAAAAAGACACCTCCGAGGGGTGCCTATTGTTCCTTGAAAACACTTCCATATGCTTCAGATTGTCCTCGGCCGCTATCCTTTCAATAACAAACACACGCGTCCCCTTGATTCGACTCGTACTTATCCCGAGAATTTTATTATACTCCAGAAATCGTGAGATTTTATGGCCATTCCGGAAAGGTATCTAACGAACAAAGGACACCTTTTTTGCCCGGAGTCAATTGAATCGCAATCGGCATATAGACGCACCACGCCACACTGGGCCCGGTGTGTCTTCCGCCAACGTCTTATTCCCGAAAAATCCAAGGTACAGTTCCACATAAAAAGGAAGAGGAGACGCGGGATTAAGGTCGCTACGGATTCACCACAATTCTCTGTATATCGCCTAGTTTGGTATCCGATGTCGAAACCGCAAAATCGTTTAATTCAATGTCCGGTGGTCGCGGTTTTTCATATGTCGGGACTTTCCTTCGTTTTTCCCGTATACGCTTTTCCCACCGCACAATCGGATTTTCGCACAATTTTCACAGAGACTTGTCGTCGTCGTCTTCGTTGACGAAAGATTGAATCGAGTTTACGCGGAATTTCATTTCAAATGGCATTCGGTTTGCAATACGATCGTCTTGAGAAAAATTTGCGGCGACGACAAAGACGATGGATAACAAGTTCTTTCGAAGAACACCGGTAAGATTATCGCCGATGGATGTATGTAAAAGAAACACTGAAATCAGCCACAGGTCTTACACACTTGACTACTTGGGGTCTTAGTCTTAAAATTGCGAAAAGTGTTGTCCGATTCCAATTCCGGACAAATTTCGACTTCAGTTCAAGCAAGAACACCTTGCATGACTCGATTCGAAAAAATCTTAAGAAATCTAACCTCTTTTGCATGTTCTCGAGTGGAGTTGGGCCGTTCACGAGTGAACTACTCGAAAAGAACACTTCATTGAAGTGAGTACGTGGAAGTAACTCAGTCATTTTGATGCACTGCAATGTATGGGCCCCTTAAACCGTGCCAACTGAACAACGTTTGACTCGACTAGTGAGACTCTACTGAACGGTTTGTTACAGAAGACTGGCACAATTGGAAGGAGTAGTGACTAGTGACTCGTGAGTGACTGGTGATTAAAGATGGACAAAGCAGTTCCAAAGTAGTTCACTCCGAGTCACTAACTTCAAGGAACGAGTTCAGTGAAGTAGTTGCATGGAACTGTTCGTTCTATCGTTCCTTTTTCGTTATAGTTCATTACTTGAGGAGTTCAAGAACAAAGAAAAGGTCAGTACATCTTGAGTAGGTATATTAGGTAGGTATAAATAAGTTCCTACTTGTCACTTGTCCAGTGGAACTGCAGTTTTCTAAAAGGAATGAGTTCCTTCACTCACTTACTTCAATGTAGTGTTCTTTTGGAACAGTTCACTCCCATCTCTACGTGTTAATTGAGTAGTGACTACTGAACGGTTGGTTAGAAAAGAGTCAAGACGAAATGAACAGTTCAATTGAAGTACTTTACTGAACTAACTCCTGAAGTGAATGACTAGTTGTGAAGTACTGTTTCTGGAAAAAATCTAGACTTTTAAAGTCCTTCCGAAATTTTTTTTTTTCATAAAACTGAACTTCGGTTCAGAGGTTTGAAAGCCTCGCACAATCAGGCCAGGAAACTGACCTTCTGTCCCGATTCTTCAGTCTTGTAAGATTGCTTACGAGTACGTTACTCTGTCAACACACGAAATCATGTGTTGGAATCCTTCATGTCATCTCCAATGCTACAAAGAAACAGGAACAATACCTCAACATGTCGGTATTGTTGACTCCATCGTTAAACAGAGAGAAAGATTATAGGGCAACTTCCTCTGTTCACCACTTCTAACAATATTAATATAGTATTTTTTTTATTTTTAATGAAATCAGATATAGACAGGTAAAAGATACGTCGAATAGTCCCAGGTATGTGGACAGTTGAATTTCATAGATAAATTGTGAATAAAAAAAAAAAAAACAAGAGTGCCACCTCCTCCATCACCGGACCCAATGTATCATTTTTCCCATTCATGATAGGCTTTTTTGCCAGGCTATTGAATTTCACACAGACCTTTATGGATAGAAGAACAGCACGATGTAGTTCATATAATATGATTTGAACTCCTCCTAATCCATGGGACTGGCCCCACTTCCCTGCCTATCCCCCTCCCCGCGACCTCACCAAACAGATGTACTCATATTACAATCCCGCGATAATAATACTTTGAGCATATAAAAGCACATCAAGTGAATGGCTCTTTTAATCGCAATGAAACATGAAATTGTATTCCAGCGCAAAATTCATGGAAATTTTCGACAAAATTAACTCTTTTGATTCGAAGAGATGCGATCTTTTTCATACTGTTGTCTAGTTGGTATATTTTTGTCGATAGTAACCAGTTGGCTCGCGCATTCAATTCACGAACTAACTAGTTCTTGAGCTAGTTTGCGAACTAGTTCGTTCTTGTAGTTCGCAGTTCACGAGAATGAAATGATAAATGGTGTAGGGAATTGCGATGAGCTAAAAAAATGAGCTCTCTTCATTCGCAAACGTACTACTAGATCCTTTTTTAAAGTTCGTAATCTGCGAGACCGAATGTGATGACCTAAAAAGAAGGTGCTCTCTTCCCAAGCGAACGAACTAGTTCCTTTTTTTTAATTCTTAGTTCGCGAGACTGCAATGAAAGGTGGGACTACGCAAATATGATTACTTGAAGTAGTTCCTTCTTTTAGTTCACACTTCGCGAGAGTGGAATGGTACATAGTAAACTTAAACGTGATGACGAACTACTTCCTACAAACGGACTAGAACGGGAATTCACTGCAAACTATTGTAGTTCTTTCATTTGACTTATGGGAATATTCTTCCGAAATAGTTCGTTCACGAACAACTCCAGCCTAATTAGTAAGAGTCTGTACTTGAAAATACCTGATACAATCAATTGGAATCAGTTTTGAGTAATAGGTAAAAAAAAAACAGGTCAGTAGGTCTACAAGGAATGAGTTCAGTGAAGTAGTTCCGGAACTGAGTTTGATCGTTTGTTCAAAGGTCGGTCAAGTTTTATGTCACCGAGTCCAATAGAACTGCAGAACTGCACCAAAAGGAGTGAGTTACTTCACTCACTCACTTCAATGAAGTGTTCTCAGGGAACAGTTCACTCCTGAACGATCCATCTCTAATCTCAAAGTATTGATCAAAAATTGATCAAAATTTTACAGCAGTTAGGTCCAGTGGACCTCTAGCGGTGAGTTGGCGGCTTAGAGGGTTATGGGTGGGATGAGGTGGAAGGGAAAATTTCAGGCTTTGGACAACTCATCGACAAACCAAACTCATCAAAATGAATGCAGGATTCTATAGAAAATTACTGGAAAAAAAATCTCAAAGTATTGATCAAAAATTCCCGTAGCATATTTTTACTTAACGCGATTGTGTGTGACCAAACGAGAGAAAATAATCCCGTCATCAAACGCACCATTAGAATTCAGCCATCAACCCCCTGAAGGGAGTGAAAAAAAAAAAAAAAAAAAACCGAACTACCCAAAACCATCGAAAAATGCAACAATCGGTTAAATCTGTCGAGCCCCGAAACGAAAGGGGCCATGAAAATTTTTTCGTAATCTGTTGGACCACATAATCCACACACGAGTAGGAGGAAATTGATCCGACCGACCTTCAGGGGAAGGCCGAACCTATCATCATTATCAGAAGCATCATCATCATCAACATCATCATCATCGTCGTCATCATCGTCACAGCATCCACCAAACAGAACCACCCCATTCACTCTAGACAGAGAGACCAAAAACCAGCGAAAATCTTTTGAATACAGAAACCGGAGAAATCATCCTCCCTTCCGAATTAAAACCGCACCCTCATCCCCCACCATTCGGTCACATTTCCCGCACACACTCGCTCGGGGGAAAAGCCATGTGAAAATGCGATAGTTGCCTTTGATTAAGGCATTTCGTGTATCTCCTCCATGTGGTTCGCTCATAAGATACACACACCTCTCGAACCTCGACTCGAAAAGGTTTTTCCCTCCCCGTTCAAAGTAGGTTTTTCCCCCGGAATTTATTTTTTTTTTTTTTTTTTTTTGTGCCCGTCCCGAATAGATACCAACGACGAACATTCCCTCTGGCTCAATGCCCAAGTGAAAATTCAAAAAGTGTTGCCGTTTTCTGTGTCTGTGTGTCTGTTGTGAGTTTGTTGGTTTATTTTTCGGTTTTTCTATTTTTCTTTTCGTGTGATATTTCCTTTTCCACCCCCGAAACAGAAACAACACAAAAATTTTTCCATATGGGTGTTTTTGTTAGTTCGAGCCCCCAATTCACGATATTTTTTGGGATAGTGTCAACCGTGTTGCAAACATGTCGGGAAAATTACTTAAAATCAAAACGAAACAAAAACAACAAAAACCTCGAACAAATTGTTGTTATCAATAAATTTTTAACAAAAAAAGATTAAACAAAGTAAAATAAAAATAATTGTAGGTTTTTTTTTTTTTTTTCAAAAAAATAACCGAAATTTTATTTTTGAAAATTCGCGCGCTATCGCATGTATCCGCGTCGGTCGAAAACTGTTTTTGTTTTTAGTGGAAAAATCAAAAGAAAAATCTCTAAAAATTTAAAATAAAATAAAATATTCGAAATTTGAATTTTTGCAGGAAACCCGCGCGCGCTGGGTAGTTTTCTAGTGTCAGTAATAATTCAAGAGGATAAGGGATCAGTTGGTGTCTAACTCGGTGAAAATTGTGCGAAATTGTGCGGAAGAAAAAGGGAAATTATTATTTAAAAAAAAAAAGTATAATAAAAAATTGTGAGTTAGTGCAATTCTTAAAAAAAAAAACCGCTCGATAAATAGCTAAGAAAAAATTCTTTTCTTTACATAAAGTGGTGGAAGATTACATTTCCCTAAAAAAAAATCTTCAAAATCTTATTTTCCGCAAAAAAAGGGGCTTAGTGCAAATAATAAAATTGTGTGGCAATTTTTTTCTTTTTTTCTTTTTTAATTTTAATTTAAAAAATTCAATGTTCGCCAAAAACAGTGTAATTTTACAGTACTAGAATAAATAAAATCACGTCGAATTGAAAAATTTTGTAAATCCCATCGGAAAAATCATGGATTTATCAACTGCATATCGTTATAATCAAAATATGATGGAATATTACACATGTAAGAATTAACAATTGTTAAAAAAATTTTAATTGTTTTTAATAAAGAATATATAAGAAAAACACAGTCAAGTTTTGCGATAGAATGTGTCGAGAGAAAAAGTAAACATTGTTATATTTGGAGAAAGTTTTCTTCAAAACCAAAATTTAGTCTCGCACATTTCATTCAGAATTAGCTTTTTTTTTAAAATATTTTTAACGTTTTTTGCTTTTAAGTAGTAATCTTAAATACTTTTTTAAACCGTCGCTCTACCTCAGTTTTAACAAAAAAAATCATTTAGCTAAGAGAATAGTAGGACTATTCGGACAATATTCAAGTTAGGGTTCTGAGAAGGAAAAAGGTCTTCCGTCATCCAAAATTTTCTTTTTCAACATTTTTAACCTTTTGTTTTTAACTAGTACTTTTAAATACTCATTCATCCCTTCTCACCCTCGGCTCCAAAAAAAAAAAATATCTAAGAAAATACCAGAGCTATTCGGACAATATTAAAGTTCTGAGGTCCTGAGGAGGAAAAATGGGTTCATTCGCACATTTCATCCAGAAATTGCTTTTTACATTTTTACTTTTGTTTTTAACTAGGATTTTTTTAATACTCTTTCATCCCCCTCCCCCCAAAACAAGACCTTTCGGACAATATTCATGTTAGGGTTCTGAGGAGGAAAAAAGGCATTCTTTCCCGAAATTGCTTTCTTACATTTTTAACTTTTGCTTTTAAGTAGTAATTTTTAATACTCATTCACTACGCCACCCCCTCATATTAAAAAAAAAATTATCTTAGAAAATACCAGGACTATTATTGGGACAATATTCAAGTCTGGATTTTGAGGAGGAAAAAAGGCATTCTTTCGCACATTTCATCCAGAAATTGCTTTTTAAAATTTTTAACCTTTTGTTTTTAAGGAGTACTTTCAAATAATCATCCCTTCCCACCTTAAGCTCAAAAAAAAAAAAAATATCTAAGAAAATACCAGGGCTATTTGGACAATACTCAAGTTAGGATCCTGAGGAGGAAAAAAGACCTCTTTCATTCAGAAATTGCTTTGTTACATTTTTCCTTTTATTTTTAACTAGTACTTTTAAGTACTCTTTCATCCCCCTCCCCCCAAAATCTGCTGAAAAAAAATTATCCAAGAAAATACTAGGACTATTATTCGGACAATATTCAAATCAGGGTTCTGAGGAGGAAAAAACGCCTACTTTGACTACGCACATTTCATCCAGAATTTACTTTAATAATTTTTTCATTTGTTTTTAAGTATACCCTTGAATACTCTCCCACTCCCCCCACTAAAAAAAAATTATCTAAGCAAATAGAGGGACAATATCGCAAGTTAAGTTCCTGAGGAGGAAAACAAGTGAAAGGCTTTCTTTTACTTCGAACATTTCATACAGAATTTGCTTTTTATCTTTGGGTTTTAAGTTGTACTTTTAAATACTACGTCTTCCCTTTCCCCTGAACTAAACAAAAAATTATCTAAGAAAACAGTAGGACAATATCCAAGCTAGGGTCTTGAAAAGGAAAAAAATAATAAAAGAAGGCATTCTCTTAATTAATACGTATGAACGACGCGATCAATTTTTTCAACCGCCTTTGTATGGTAGCTTCAAAACTCTACGAGTTGTTCTGAAAATAATAAGTTCATATTCGTGAAGATGTCTATTGTATGGAAACTACACGAAGAAATCGGACGATTTCATTCGTGTTTTTTTTTTTGTTATTTCTTAACTCTAGGCGTTGTAATTTTACAACATTTAATATAATAACATTATCGCCATACTGTATTCATGTAAAAACGCTATTACCATACCATAATTTTTTTTTACATGAAATACTGTGTAAAATTACAAAGAGAGTAAAATTACAATAACTACATTTCAAAACATGGAAAAATAAAATGATTCTTTGGAGAAAAAAAATTACCGTTGAGAGGTTTTTCGTGAATTTTTCACGTTTTGTTATTCGCGTTTCTCGATTCGTGAGTTTTCTCCACTGGAGGCGGTTTTTTCACGTCATCAAAGTGTTTTACTTGACAAGACAGAGACGAAAAATCTGCGAGATGATTTTTTTTCCATGACTTTCTCGCGAGTTTCATGTGTTTCACGCGAAACAAAACGAAAAACACGCGAAACAAAACGAAAAAATCGCGAAATATGAAAAACAAGAAAAGCATAGGAGAAGTCTGTTGCCAGCTTAAGTATGGGATGACCTAAGCGCTAAAACTACGACTCGACTGTGCAAAATCGAAATTAACGAGTGGTTTGATAAGTTCGTGAAAATCTTTTACTACGTTACTTCTCGAGAAAAAACAAGAAGTCCGTTGGAAGCAGCTTACGAATGCGATTTTAGTTTTTTCTGCGAGTCCTTTCGACCCGTTTTGAATACAGAGCAGAAAATTAAATAACAACTGACGGGGGGTGTTCCCCATTCCGATCGACCGATCAAGAAAATCGACTGAATCGAGTCGAGTTCGATGGAAATTCAACTTGTGAAAATCGGAAAATTCACCCTCTTATCCTTTAAAAAGAAAATTCATCTAAGTCCTCTCCTGTCCCCATTTCAAGTCAATTGTATGTAAGAAACTAACCGATTCATGTACTTAAGAAACAATTCGATTTGAGTGTTTTTCCTGCACGTTTCTTCTCGGCTTTTCTTTTCGTCGTTGTTTTTTTTTTACAACAATTGAAAACTGAATGGATTGCATTTTCCTGGGGCTTGAAACAGGATAAGGTTAGCACGGTCTTTAAGCTCAAGAATTTTCTATGATTAAATTTCCTAGAACTTAGATTAAACAAAAAAAATCTTCCATATAGCCTAGGGCCTGTTTTTTTGTAAAATTTGTTGTAAAATCAAAATAAGATAAGTAAAATTACACGAAAAAAAACCGTAATTTTCAATTCATATATAAAACTAGTTAGTTTTCCACGAAATATAATTTTGTGGCCTTTTCATGTAAATTGTGCAGATTAGTTGGAAACTACATGAATAATTTTCTAAAACTTCGTGTAAAAATCATTGAAATGTCTACTTTTACTTGAAAAAATTTAATATACTAGAAATTTCAAGTAAAATTGGATTGAAAATAAATTTTTTTTTTTAAAACAGTGTAGTATCACATTACACATCGAACTTTTCATGTTTAGTTCAATTTACCAATTGAGTTACAGGCTTTTCTTTTCGATAAGTTAATTCCACCTATAAACAGGAAAATTTCGACGCTGGTCATGAAATTAATTTTAAGGGTATTTTTCCCCGGTCATGATTAGCATAATTTTCCGTTTTTTTTTCGGCCCATTGAAATTTATCGGGAATTTTCTTCTCGGAAAACTTCGGAGAAAACTCAATAAAAATTGATAGGTAGAAATTAGAATACCTTGCATCCTCCTTCATCCGATCCCAAAAGAAAATTCAATACGATTTTGTCATCCTCTTTTTTTCGTTACTTAGTTTGACTAGAAATCAAGATGATATCCGGTCAAAAATGAGGGTGGAAAATTCTTCGGACAATTCAATTAAATTGTGATCAGGTGGAAATCGTGGCACGAACGTGGAAAAATTGTGAAAAATATCGCCGATGAAAATGGTGAAGAGTTTCGGGGAGGATTTCGAAATTAATGCGAAAAAAGAGACTAGACCCTTTGAATTGTCCGAAATTTGATCTCTTTTTATAAGAAAGTTTTAAGAATTCTTCAAGTTCTACAAATGGATTAAACAATTTAAAAGTTGATAATGAGACTTACATGTTGTAGCTGGATTACAGTTGCAGTCAATTGGGGATTCAACAATCACATTTTGCACTTGGACCTGAAAAAAAATAATTAGAAAATATCATTTTAAAAATACTTTACTATTAAAAATAATAAATTAAAAATACATGATGAAATATCAGAAACCTCTTTACCAAACAAAAGTGCAATAAGAAAATTCAGATGAAACCTGATACAAAAAATACCACATGAAAAAATATTGGCATACAAAATAAACATTAAACAAATGATTCAAACAATAAAAAATACACGATAAAAATATTTTAATGAATAATATTCAAAGTCTATTCAAGACTGATGAAAAAAAGTTCTGATACAAAAATACTTGGTAAAGGAAAAAATCCTGACATACAAAAGTCCGAATGAAAGAACCTGATACCCAAAAAAACCTGAAACCCAAAAATCTGATACCCAAAAAACCTGATACCCTTTTAAAAAATCATGATGAAAAATTCATGATAAAAAAATCTGATACAAGAACAATTAATACTGAAAAAATACTGAATACAAAAAATACTGTTGAAAAAATTGAAATTCATTTACGAAACAAAAACCTGTAATTAAGAATACCTGATCAAAAATTGATATCAAAAGTTAAGTGAAAAAAACTGATGTAAAAATACCTAGTGAAAAAAAAGTTCTGATACAAAAATCATCTGATAAAGGAAAAGATCTTGAAACAAAAAAGTCAGGGTGAAAAAACCTGATACTCTAAACAAACCTAATACAAAAGACCCTATTAAAAAATTATGATGAAAAATTAATGGAACTGATACAAAACAAATTTGATGGAAAAAATATTAATAAAAAATCGGATGGGAAATACCCGAAACAAGAAATAGGAGATGAAACAAATACTGTTGAAACATTGAAATACATTTTTGAAACAAAAACCAGTAACTAAATATAACGGATAAAAATAACTGATACGAAAAATACCTGGTGAAAAAAAACAAACTATATAAGCAAAGAAAAAAAAATTATATGAAAACTCTCAATGAAAAAATCTGATAAAAAGGCATCGGATTAAAAATACTCGATTTAGAAAAGTAGCTGATACAAGAAAGAACTGATGGAAAAATACTAATAAAAAAGATCTTTACACAAAAACAACCTGTTAAAAATAATATAAGAAAAAATTGTTTAAACAAAATTGTGATACAAGCAAATCTGATAAAATACAATGAAAAAACCCCTGATACAAAAAATACTCGATGAAGAGAGTATCTGTTAAGCACTGATACAAAAAATACTTGATGGAAAAAGTATCTGATAAATTCAGATGCAAGAAATACTTGATGGAAAAAATGTCTGGTAAACCCTAACGCAGAAAATAGTTGATGGAAAAAATATCTGATTAGCACTGATACAAAAATTACTCGATGAAAAAATATCTGATGGAAAAAAGTATCTGATAAAATACAATTAAAAAAAAACTGCTGATGAAAAACTGATCCGAATACTCCCAATAGAAATAACCAATGAAAAACATTCCGATGAAAAATTCGCTATAACACAAATTCAAATGATACAATGATATCTGATACACAAAAAAATATCATGAATATAAAAATATCAAAAAACTTAATAAATCCACAAAATACTCGATCTAAAATATATTCGATACATTGAAAATTGTATCACTTTTGATTAGCGGGTGCGTACTAATGAGCTTAATTGATGTAGTCTTAGTGATTTTTACTTAGTTGACCAGTGAACACTTCATTGAAGTGAGTAAGTGAAGTGTAACTCAGTTTTTTGGTGCACTGCAGTGTATGAGCCCCTTAAAGCCCGCCAACTAAATTGACTGGCTACTGAGGACGGCTGTTTTAAAGAAAAGGCAACCCACACACATCCCAGCACAACTGAACGATTGACTCGACTAGTGAGGGACTACTGAACTGCTGGCTAGAGACGACAATAGAGTAACTGAACAGTAGTGACTAGTGATTCGTGAGTGTGTGGTGAGTGAGTAGTGATTAGTGGTTAGAGAAGAGAAAAGACGAGCAGTTCACTTTAGACATGGGTCGTTCACGAGTGAACTGTTTCAAAAGAAAACTTAATTGTGTTGAGAACGGTTGCCTTGGAGTGAATATTTTGAATTTTCCAATATTCACTCCAAGGACTCCGTTTGCAACACATTGAAGTGAATGAGTGAGGTAACTCGATCCTTTTGCTGAACTGCAGTTCTATTATGGACATGTGAAAAAAACTGTACTGATCTTTTTCTTTTTTTGCTCATCATCTTCTCCCCTCAAGTGGAACCAGAAAACAACGAACTAGTTCGCAAGGAACGAACGAAATGACGAAAACGAACGATGAAACGAAAATGAAGGAATGAAGAGTTCCGGAACAGCTTCACTGATCTCGTTCTCGTTAAAGTGAGTGACCCGGAGTGAAGTACTTCACAGAAGGGATCTACTTTGACAATCTCTAGTTCAATTTAAGTACTTCACTGAACTAACTTCATAAATTGTATGAATAGTTGCAAGTACTTAACTCAAATAAATGGTTTAGGCCATCCTTTACCTACCTGAATTATGTGACGCCAATTTTTCCATATGCTGTTCCATTTTTTGACCTGATGAACTTGAATTTTGCAAAATTAATCAGCCAAGAACGCAACTCTTAGGTGAACAAGTTCACAAAGTGTTTGATGACCGCATATCAAGACCAAGACTCAAGTCTAAAAGATGAAGAGTTGTTCAAGACCAAGAATCGACTAGGAGGACTTGGATTAAGAATTAAGATAGACTCTATTGAGTCAAGAGTGTAAGATCAAGATTCCACTTGCTTCGAGATCAAGACTCAAGTACTCCGGGACTAGGACGGCGGTTTTCATTGCAACGTCTTCGGCCCCGTTGTCTTAATCTTAGCTTCATGGCGGTAGTAAAAATCGTCGACAAAGAAGACCCTTAATTGTCGTATCTTTTAATAGCGGACTATATGCAAAAATTCTTGTAGCAAAAAACTGAACCGGGTGTGATAATGTTTCTCATATGTTTGCCAGAGAAATTTGTTCATTTTTTTTTGTCTTACTCATTCGGTATAAAAACCACTTCGAAAACCGAAAACTATCCACACACTCGACACATCGTCACGTCATCATTATAATACAAGTGTTGATATGTGGGGCCCTTTGATGACGGACTCGGGCTTGACTCGCCTCGCCGCCCGCCGTACATTATTTTCACACACAACTTGTGTTGACACTCGCAATTTACGAAATTTTAATTGGTCCCCGGACTAATTTTTGGCACTATACTAATCGCCCAGTCCACCACCCCCTCACCGACCCAACCATCTATGCCCGGATCATCATTAGTAGTTGCCTTTGCAAAATAATTTTTCTGCCCCGACATCAGTTTGATCCCTCCAATCCCTCCGCCCATGTCTCTCCATCACCCCCCTCCCCTCACCCCACCGGGGGGAAACCAACAAAATAATTACAAAATCCTGTGCGTATGGGAAATTATATTTGGAAAATTGCATTTTATATGGAAAAGTCGTTCAAGTGTCGCTGCATCACACATGACAACGCCTGAAAGCATCATTTAAGGTCTTAAAATGCATTTAAAACCGAGATTTAATTAGAGGGAGAAAAAAATCGCAAGTGAGATTAAAAGGTCTATCGCGAAAAATTTATTAATAGGCAGTTTTCATTACGGAATCGTTCCGGTTGAGCGGATGGGAATTTTCGCGGTAAATTGCAGAATTTGAAAAAAAAAAAAAACCTTTTCGCGCGTACAGGAAATTTATTCGTAGGTGTACACCTAGAAATGAGTCGTTCAGGAGTGAACTGTTTTCAAAGAGTGAGTGACTGAGTGAAGTAACTCACTCCGTTTGGTGAACTGCAGTTCCATTGGACTCGGTGACAAAAAACGTACTGGCGGATCGAAGGAACGATCATTTCACGGAACTTTTCAGAACTTGTTGTTGTTTTTTTTTTTAGTTCGTCATGTTCTAAATCGGAACGAAGGTATGAATAGTTCCGGAACTACTTCACAGAACTCTGATGATATTTTTTTTCTACGTCCTCAGTACATGTACTGATGGAACGAGGGAATGAACAGTTCCAGAAGTAGTTCAGTGAACTCCTTGAAGTGAGTGTCTCGGAGTGAAGTACTTCACTGAAAGGACCATCTCTAGATGGAACACGCTGATACTATTAATTCCACGAAAATATCAAACTACTAGAAGTTTAAGAACTGAAACAGGCCGATCAAGTAGTATGAAAACCTCTCCAAACATCATTCAGCCCCATTTCATCCCCTGAACTGTTCAATTTAAAAAGTCCAAATGGTTTTATAGTCTGAAAACGTCTTTAAAACAACATTCAACCATTTCGTCCTCTAAACTATTTAATTTCGAAAAACCCAATGAGTTTCATAGTCTTAAACATCTTTAAAACGCCCTTCAAGCCCCTTTTCATTCCCTAAACTATTCAATTTAAAAAAAAAAAAACATGGCCATTTCGACTTCTAAACTGTTTAATTTCAAAAAACCCAATAAGCTTTACAGTCTGAAAGCTTCTTTAAAACATCATTCAACCCCATTTCATCCCCAAAACAGCTCAATTCAAAAAGACCAATGAGTTTTACATTCGGAAAAATTCTTTAAAACATCATTCAGCCCCTACTGTTCAATTTCAACAAAAATCTAATGGGTTAAAAGTCTGAAAAATTCTGCAAAACATCATTCAGTCCCATTTCATCCCCTAATCAGGGGTTTTATAGGCCTAAGAGAAGAACATGTACCAAAAGTCGGTGCGGAAGGTCGGGAATCGGTTAAAATTGGGTCGACACTGCCACATTTAAAATATATGTATGAAACCGAATTGTTCATCAAACCTACGAGCTATGAGGGAAATTTTTGTAAATATATACAACTCCCTTAAACCCACTTGGGGTTTGAATATCCAAAAATCCTGAAATTAATTTCTTAGAGGAAATGAGAAGAAGTCAGAACCAATTCGTGTGTTTTATCTCTCCAAGAAAATGTGACGGAATTTGTGAAAATCCTTATGTACCGTCTAAGAGGGTTAAAAAGGGTTAAAAAGGGTTGAAAAAGGGTGAAAAACGGATTTCAGGCCCGTTCAAGTGAAAAGTTACTCGACATCCAAACAGATCTGATGGAATTCATGAGAAAAATGGCATGGGAAAATTGGTTTAACTCGTGAAAATGAATTCAACACCTTTTCAACCTTTAGGGGTCGAATTTAAAAAAAAAAAAAAACCCTGAAAAAAGTTTCTAAGAATTTATGTGAAGGATTCGTAGAATAAATTAGAAATGACATTAAACACTCTCTGATGGACTCTTTCCAATTCTCGTCTTTTCAACCCCCTTAGGGGACGAATTTAAAAAAACCTTGAAAACACTTTCTCGGAATTTATATGAAGAATTCGTAGAGTAAATTTTTTTTTTTTTTCAATATTTCAGAAGACCGTAGAGCTATGACGATAAAACTGTCTCTGATCGACCCTTTCGAATTCTTTTAAGTGTCCCCTTCGACCCCTTTATACAAGCCTTTCTGCTAGTCCCTCTCTATACCCTTCGCGCGCGAGAGAGCACTATACCAATTATCATTTTATGGTCAAAAGGGCGAGAAAAAAAAAATCATCACATCAGGTTGATTTTATTGGCAAGATTCAAACATATGCGATTTACCAGACTCCGCAGGACTCTCTCTCTCTCTCTCTCTCTCTCGCTCAACCTATCGTTTGAGATCTGAACCCCTGAAAGAAAGAAAAAAAGGAAAACCAGACGTACATTTGTTCTTAAATATGCCACTTGGTTTCAATTGGCACGGGATAAAGGGTCCCTCTGGATCCCGAATCCATCTATCTATTTCCGAAGCCATCAGCTTCCCAAAAATCCTTTTATATCTGCACAATTTTCACATATGGCTTAATAATAATCTTGTACTCCTGGTTGTTCCATCATCGGCCTTGTGTGTCATATGTTTGGCGGTACGACGATATGAAGTGATGAGAAATAGGGGTGGATATTACTATGGGCTGTTTTTTTTTTTTTTTTTTTGCTTGCGCCCCACGTTCGTTACTTCTGGTTCTTATCGCTCAAATGAATCCTTCACACAAGGACATAATACCCCCTAATCAGATTGTTATTGCGACTATGAAGTGAGTACTTCGTTATTACGGGTGAAGGGGGGTGTAGGGATGGTATCCCTAAGATAATCTACCCACAAGCACAAAACACTCAAATAATCATTTTGTCAAATTTGTTGTAAGACAAGTGAATTTGGTAGTCCGATTATCCAGGGCACTTTGGCCCACCCCCCGATTCACATGTTCTGGAATCGCCGAGGGTGTAGATTTTTACCGCCCCAGCGAGATCTGCTTTTTCAGATAAAATCCAGTATGGTTTTATTTACTTAGTTAATTTTTTCATCCGTCGAAATTTCTTCCGAAGTAATTACCGGATCGTAAGAACCAAAAAATTTATTACGTGGTGTTTGTGGTGGCTCTTGAGAGATTAGTGCGTTTTAAAAGGGTTAATAATTACGTTTAACTGTTTTTTTTCCATCGGAACTAGAGATGGGCAAGTAGTTCATTATGGTGAAGTAGTTCACTCCGAGTCAGTCAGTTTAAGGAACGAGTTCATTGAAATAGTTCTATCGTTCCACATCATTTAGTTCACCAACTCAATGAATGGAACTCTTCGTATAGAAAAATCCAATCGAAGTCCAGTTCACCAAAAGTAGTGAGTTACTTCTCTCACTCACTTGAATGTAGTGTTCTTTTGGAACCGTTCACTCGTGAACCGTTTTTTTTTAATGACCATTTTCCGCATGAAAATCCTACTTCTGGTAAGCAAAAACCATTTCGTCTGCCCTGCCACTGTACTGAGATTTTGAGTCCGAATCGCATCTAAAGGAACCAGTCTCGGGGTCACCAGAAATGCTGAGCCGTTGGTGGGAATTTTCTTAAAGCACAACGGTTGTCTGGACAAAAAACCCACTTCTGAAAACCGTTTGTAACTAGGAGCTAACCATCAGACTTATAGGGTTCTAAGGTTGTGAGTTCGAAGCAAACAGTCTCGGGGTCACCAGAACTGTGCTGTACAGTTGCTGCAATTTTTTTTCGTTATATACAAACTTTAGCGGACCTGGTGAGCTTGATAGAAAAAAAAAGAGAAACAGCCTAGACTTAAGCAAATTCCACTAGTTCGTTTTTCTGTGCAACTATCGTAACTACTTTTATCGTTAGGCAGAAAGATTCAGGTATCATATTCGGAAAATATCTCGTTATAAAATAAAAAAATCCGTAAATGATATTCACTATTGTGGATTCGCTACAGTCTGCAATCCAATCTTGACTTAAGCTAGAAATTGAAATCGAAATACACTTGATCTGAATACTTGGGGACTGGACAGTAGATGGTGTAATTGAATCCGATCTGAACTGTATCAAATTCAAGATCACCTTGAACGACATCCATCTTGTCGGGGATGAAGAACATGACGGTATTTTCATAAGGTAAAAGAGAAAAATCTAAAGTTGAGGTTCCAACGATTCAACTGATCCACCAAGTGATGATTGAACTGAACTCTCCAACATTAAAAAAAATTTGGCGCAGCTGGTCAAAGAATCAAGAATTTAGGCGGGAAGTACCAAATTGCAGTACAGGTGCAGTACTGATATGCGTGATCAAATAGTAGCCATGAAGACTTAACCCTGGCATTCTGCTTGCTTCAGTAGTGGGAGGCTAGGGCCCAACTTGGGCTGTCGCACCATTGATGATGGGTTGTGGGGAGTCAACAGTTGAAACCCTAATTTGTTGCGCCGGAAGTTCATTTTGTAGCCTGGTATTTTATTCTTTTCTGGCGCTTAAGTAAAAGTTCATAGTTCTTAAGAGCTTGCAACGATGGTTCTTTATACGACTTCCTCTTGAAGACAACGTTCTTCTCGACTTATTTCCTGATTTCAATAAAAAAAACTCAATAAAATTTTCGTCGCATAGGAAAACCTGATACAACTGAAGTTTTTTGTACCAAATTCAATCCGAAATACATTAGGATTGAGCCATGAACGCAAAAACAGATGGTCCGTCGAGCCGGATTTTATTATTATTTACTTCTTCGCACGAGCAAACACCATACACACCACACACAGAGAATCTTCACATTGTTTAATCCGATTTGCTCTTAATTTCAGGTCATGGTGGCGTGAATCAATTAGGCGGCGTATTTGTTAATGGACGACCTTTGCCCGACGTTGTCCGGCAACGAATTGTCGAATTGGCACATAATGGCGTCCGGCCATGTGATATTTCCAGGCAGTTACGAGTCAGCCATGGCTGTGTATCCAAGATACTATCAAGGTAAGTTTCCAAGTGTCCAAAATGGCAATTAAATGTAGATAGAAGGAGAGAGTTACTGGAAATTGCGCACAGAAGGAATGGGGGTTGGGGGGCCTATCGAGTTTCGTGGGGGCTGCAAATTGTACAAACCTTAGACCAGATTGCCGATAAATTTCATTACAAGTTCCTCATTCATGTCCTCTCGTGTTCGCATTAATCTCAATTACCGAGTTCCATAAACAATTACGATCCTACTGAAAAACACAACACAATCCCGGCTACATTGCCATGGCAATTAATCTTAAGGCTTTTGTACTCTCCGGTAGCAACAAATTCCCTGACACGAACAACATTCACGCATCGGAATAAATTCCCCGGAATTTACTCTCGACACATACATCGGAATCATGCCAGACTGATTGTGTTGCTTTTCACTTAAAACCCAAAAAGCATTTAAAGTCAATTTCCGTGGTAGGAAAATGAATGGAGGTATCCTTCTTTTCGGGTTGAATAAAACCGAAGCTCAGGGCTCAGCAACAATGCAACAAATACCGGGAATCACTTGCGGAGTTTCGTAGGAAACGCCAGCACAATTTATTCCCGACCACAATCCTAAGGATCCTTAACAGATTTCAGTACCAGGATCAAATCCCGAGAGCTCATCTTCGAAAGTCCTGTTCCCGAAAAAGGCTAAATTACAGAGACGACGGCAGTAAATGGAGTCCCGGATAACGAACATTTTCCTTCGTTTCAAAGGACGAAAAGATATGGGAACTCGCGTTTTGGTGGATGAGGGGGTGGATGGGGACTGAGGTTGACATGTCACACGATGGGCGTTGGTGCTACGGCCCGAATGGGATGTAAATTTTGCAACATGGGAATTTTCTTTCTTTAATGTTTCCGGTTTTCAAGTATTTTAATTAGTTGCGGTCACTGTTTGAAGGTTGATACTTTCAGGTACCTGATACTTTATATGGTATCTCTTGGTAGCATGATACAGCTGCAGTGAGATGAGCTTTGAACTCAATAGGCCTTTTAGATCCTGATCGCCTGCTATAGTGGACCCAGAGTAGGGTCTACTACAGCCGATACGAACGATAAGACCAAAACTGATACAAAAAAGGATGATACAGTAAAAGACTGATACCAAAAAAAAAGATTAATACAGAAAGGAACCCAACATAAAAATACCTGATCCCAAAAAAAAATTCATTTAATAGGTATCAGTTTGGATACATTTGATCGGTATCAGTTTTGAGTATCAGCTACAAAGTATTCGATTGATACAACTTTATTGAAATTATTGATTCAAAACTTTTCTTCTTTTGTTTCGTCCTTTTCAGATATTATGAGACTGGAAGCTTTAAGGCTGGTGTTATAGGAGGTTCTAAACCAAAGGTTGCAACACCACCCGTTGTTGATGCAATCGCCAATTATAAACGAGAAAATCCAACGATGTTTGCGTGGGAAATTCGCGATAGACTCTTAGCCGAAGGCATCTGTTCACAGGATAATGTGCCGAGTGTGTCGTCAATAAATCGGTAAGTTCAACAGAAATTTAATTAAATCTTTGGTTTTTTTTGTTTAAATTGTCCCAACATATCACCCGAAGGAATTCTTGAGATGGTTCATCAAACTTTGGAAGACAGCCGACGGTAGAATCTATAGAAGGCATACCGTCGGAAAAACAAGTGAGGTTGTCGATTCGAATCCTAGCTTCATGGACTCTATTGGACCTTAAAGGAGTGGAGGACTCCGTACTCGCGGGAGTTCGAATCTCAGCCTGGGTTCTATCGGGCAAGAAAAACCCTCGCCGTGAATTTGAGTCTCAGCTTGCTCCATTGGACCTAAATGGAGTCCAGGACTCCTTACTCCCGGGAGTTCCAATCCCACCCTGGGCTCTATCGGACGCTTTCTCTCTCCTGTCTCGGTCAGTTTGAATCCCAGCTCATCTATGAACTCTATTGGATCCCACACTCCTTCCTCCCTCGTGAGTTCGATTCCTAGTTCGACCATGGGCTCCATTGGAGCTAAGTAGAGTTCTGGACTCCTGCCTCACACCATGAGTTCGAAACCTAGTTCGACCATGGACTCAATCGAACCATGGGCTCTATCAGACCTAAGAAGAGTCCTGGACTTCTTCCTCGCGCCGTGAGTTTAAGTCCCAGTTTGACCATGGCCTCCTTTGGACCTTCGGAGAGTCCTGGGACTCCGTCTTTCCTCCATGAGTTTGAGTCCCAGTTCGACCATGGCCCCCATCCATTTATGATCTCCGTCGGACCTAAGAAGAGTCCTGGACTTCTTCCTCCCGCCGTGAGTTTAAGTCCCAGTTCGACCATGGCCTCCTTTGGACCTTCGGAGAGTCCTGGGACTCCGTCTTTCCTCCATGAGTTTGAGTCCCAGTTCGACCATGGCCTCCATCTATCCATGATCTCCGTCGGACCTAAAGAGAGTCCTGGACTTCTTCCTCCCGCCGTGAGCTCAAGTCCCAGTTCAAACCATGAGCTCTATCGGACCTAAGAAGTTTCATTAATCCAAGAAGCGTCTTCACTTCGAGGTACCAACCTACCAAGAGCCTGAGTTCTCCAATTTACCGAGAAAAAAAAATGGAATTACTTCTATCAAAATAATAAGGTCCAATAGAGAGTGCAAATGTTAATTACACGATGTACATTAAAAATTATTGTCCAAAGCCCTCTTTTTTCTCGTCACAGTAAAGTTTAACTACCCTTGAATGAAGGAAGATTCCCAAAAAATAAATCAAGGGGTTCTGGCCATTGAATCGGACATAATATTCTCACTGTTTAGTCGCGTACTCGTTTCTATCGCCTTCCCCGAAATCCCATCATATAAATAATTGCATTTTCAACATCACTTTCCGATGAAGTATTGCTCCCTTTGGATTCAACCCCTTAAGTTTTTTCGCCGTTCCACCGCCCCCCGGTCTATACAACACATTTATTGCCAATAATTTTCCGATTTAATGGAATTATTGCGAATGGATTTTTCTATCGGAGCCAATCAATAGATGGAGAAAATCAAAGACATATTGGGAAAAGTGCATTATCAATCACTGTTTTTTTATGGTGTATTCTATCAATTCACACGGTGCCGTAGAGCTTTTATGAATCAACTGTTGTGCTTTTGGGTAAAAGCTCTTTGTTTTGTGATTCAAAATTTGATGACATTGTTAATTTTGGAAAAAAAAATTTGAATTAACTGTTGTTGCAAAACAAAAGCATCCCCCATTTTCTTCAAGAACAAGAAAACAAAAGTGACTTTTTCAGTTTTTCTACCCCAATAACGTCCATGTCCTAAAAAGCGACCTTTCACGTCAAATTCAATTTTCAATGCGATATTGAGCCTCATTTCGTATTCTTTTTATTTTTCTATTCTGACACAGATTTGCAGGACATAGAACCTTTTGCTTCTTTCCTATTTTATTTCTAAGGGAAATTGTCAGGATAAATTTTCTTTTCGTTTCCTTGGGGAATTCCCATGTCCTTTTCGCAGATAAATAAAAAGAAAAAACACAAGAAGGAACCACCTTCCTATGTGTCTAAACTGATGACTAAAAAATTTGTCCCTAAAATTTAATGGAGATGACGTCTTCTTGGATGGAAAATCTGGATATGTTTAGAACTCCAGCGTGTTTCTGATTTTTAAAGACCTTATCATTTCTGAGCAGTGATCAAGTTGATCGAAGTGGCAAAAACCGCTAGTTCAGGAATCCAAAATCGATTCAATGCCGTCACATAATCGGCAACCAGTACTGGCTCAGTATCGAAAATTGAGACTGACTGATTACCAGAAACCAACGTTTACGCAGAGAACAAAACTGAGTGAATGCTGTAAGGATGCAAGCCTGGCTCTAGTACAAGGTTGCCCCTTTTGAGAATACTGCACCGAAACCGACAATCAGTACTGGCTCAGTATCGACAAGCAAGACTGGCCCTAATACTCTGCTTTAGAAAAGAATAATGGCCAAATCCCAAAACCAGATTGTACCCAATGCTGGCCAATTACATGAACACAGTTCGGCTTTTGGTAATTGTAAGGAAAACTCATTCTAAAGTCGAGAAAAACCCCGTCCGAAATCAAAGAATTGGAAAAACTGATGACCTTATCATATGCCGCGAATTCCAGAAATGGCATCCAGATCCCCATCCCCAGCACCCACCCTCCATTCCCAAACTCATCCACTTTGGCTTGAATATTTCGGCATAAGTTAAGGAATGGAGACCGCATAATAACTTTGATGAAAATTACTCCGAAATCTTTTATTCATCCCCTTCCGCGAAAGAAACCAACCACCCAATCAAATAGATTTTTGCTCGCAACCCTCCTCTCCCAAACCAAGAGATCTTGGGCTACATGGGGGGAGAGAGTGTGGGGGACTACAACAGGATCCGAAAACCAAAATAAAGTATTTATCTTTGGCGCTCAATCCGAAGAAGATGGAGGCGTCTTACCGAGGAAACTTTTTTCTGTGGGTACGCAAAAGTATCACAATCTTCTACGGTTCGGGGAGTAATGGAATAACAACTCGCAACTCCGGAATCCCGGCCTCTCCACTCCACTCATCACCACAACCGCTTTCTCTCTCTCTCTCTCTCTCTCTCGCAGGACTAATTTTCAGCCTATCACATCGCGGAACTTTCGATATTATTGTGGCCGGTTTGGGGGGTACCGCGCCGGCTTTTTGGGAAATAATAAAGTGATTATTTTCCGAACGTACCGAGACAGGGTGCTCTCGAAGACGTAGAGTCTTATCTTTTTCCGTAAGGCCACCATCCCCCAACCCTCTTCACCCCAACCCCCGCCCTCAAGTGGTTTCCTCTCGATAAGCAGCAAACCGGGTAGGGTTTTCTCCGGTAGTTTTCTCGCCGTCACACAAAATCGATGAGATGAACCCAAGAAAAGCAGATTGGAAAATTTTGCCTTATTCTTTGGGACTTCTTCGGCCTCCCTCCCCCCGCCCCATTCCATCAGGGTGGTGGTTGTACTTTCGAGCGTGTTATTATTGTTCCGTATCCTTGCTCTATTCGAGAAAGTCCCATCTTTGGATGTAGGGGGATCAGGACCAGGTTTTGGGGGTGGCAGGTGGTCGGAAACCGGGGGGGGGGGGATGCGAACTATGCCTCCTTGAAGTCATAGTCATCATCCTTAACGTCATTGGTGCGTTGCGGTTTTTTAACCAACGATACTATGTTGCAGGATTTCGGGACCAGTAACTGGTTTAAGGGCGGTTAAGGTGATGGGCGGGCGGGTTGTGAACGAAGCCAAGGTGTAACGATATCGGGTGGTAAACAATTGTGAGGTTTTACAGGGGAGGGTGGATTACCGAGGCGCCCACGAATATCCTGATGAAATTCTTAAGTCCGGGAAATATGTCGGGTCCGGGGAAGGATGGTTTGTGTGCGGCATCTTAAGTTGTTGGCGGGTTTTTTTTCCTGCAGTATTATTGTTATTATTATTATTGCTATTGTTATTTTGTGTGGGCGGTTATTTTGGGGTTGCAAACTGTTCGGTTGGGGGAACGAGAACGAGTTTGTTGCGAGCCCAAGCCAAGATTATGCGATGTATTTTCGACATAAGACGATGAGAAACTTTTCTAAATGGTACCAAGAAGTTGGATTATTTTCTATTGTTGTTGTTGTTAACGATACCTTTGGGAGCAATGATTTTCACAGTCTTCCACCCGCCCCCCCCCCTCGCAGGTAAAATCTTAAGAGGATTATTGTGCTTTCACCTTTATGGATATCATATCAGTTTCACCGAAGGATGATGTTCGTTCTTTGGTTTCTTTTTTAGCGTGAAATGATCCGTGAAATATTCCCGTGAAAATGCTCCCCGGGGAGATGTTAAATGAAAAGGTGAACGTAAGGAAAATCTTTTCGGGAAAATAAAGAAAACGGTTTGGAGAAAAAGTCGTGGATGCCACACCTTAATGTGAAGGATTAGTAAAAAGGCGGATACAAGGTAACAGACAAGTTGTTACCGTACTAGCAAACCAACTTTCGTAAAGCCTTGCCGAAGTTTGCTTCCCTGCCTCTTAACCTCGGTAAGGCCTTATAGAAGCTAGTTTTTCGGTGAAGCCGTATGGAATGGCTGCATAATTCCCAATTGGCCAGTGATTCTGGAGACGACTGTCCCCGGGTCATGAATAGAAGTTTGACTGACTTGGCTTAGTTTTACGATGGATACCTTTTCCTAGATATTGCGCAGGTGGTTAGGTTTTCCGATCTGGAGTCAACCGCTGTCCTCGTGATATCGGAAGGATTGGGAAGATGATTCTGTAAAGCAGGAAAGGACCAATCGATATTAGCAAAGTATCAGTATCAACCTGTACCCCGGTAGTGCAAGTTGCCGAACCAACTTTTATTTATTTATTCATTTACTGGCTGTGGCAACCATCTTGAATGAAGGAACTAAAAGAAGATACTACATAATTACAACTTATATTTAACGCTAAGGTAGTTCAGGAGTTGGAGGAGTAGTTTCGGGTCGGAGGTGGATAGAAGAGTGCTAAGAGGAGGAACTGTATTGTGGAAGAAACGAAGGTTTTTCAAGTGAATCATGAGGAGGAGCTCCGTGGTAAGAGGCATCTGGCATACTAGGCAGCCTGGTTGGGGCATCTTCATCATTCTGTATTCATATGAGTGAGCCTTTTGTGACCCAGTCGCACCCTGGACTCTGTTGTCAGCTGTTCTGGATTGTAGGTTGACGGGTCTGAATTTTTCCAGTGGCTCGCCAAGAAGGTGGTCCATCGATGAGTGTTGTAGTTAGGCTGTATAGGCTCTGGAAGTGCGCGGCTTATTCTTTCTATCAAATTCTTGGCGGTGATGCTTATTTGAGACTTAGCTATTAAAGTGCCCACCCTATCACACCCTGATTCAACACGAAGAGCAGCAATGGAGGTGGTGAGGTAGGCGCCGAAATCAGTTCTCAGTATTTCACGAACTGCCATTTGCATACAATATTTGTTTTGGTGGTGACTTCGTAAATTGATAAGCAGTAGCTTACGTATCCACGGATAAGAGTACAGGCGCTGAGCTGGCTCCCAGGCTCTTGGAGGACAATACCCGTGGACCAGGTTCGTGATTCTGGCCAGGGCGGATTTTCATTACTTGTGATCTCGGAAGGATTGAGAAGCTGTACGATAGGAAAGGAGCAATTATATCCTTCCATGGAAGCGCCTGAAAATCATATGGATTAAGACGGCAACAAACCCAATTCCAAAGATCCTTTTTTTTCCCTTCAAATTCACTTCCTTGTAATTCTCTTCCTATTCATCGGGGCCGATTTTCTTACACCCCTAGTTGACATACGATTGTCTGTCCTTTTACGATATTTTGCCGTTTATTTCTTTATGGGTATTACCACAAGGTACCGAACTTTTACCTGTACTGTTTTTCCTTTCACATCGTATGTAAGTCCGGGGACTTTGATTTACCGCGGCAAAGAGAAAAACGCGCATCTGCCCAATTGAGCATTACATTGTTTGTTGTCCTTACGACGAACAATACAACCCCTCTTCAATCTTGCCTTGTGATGGTTGTTGGCTATTGTTGCCGGGGCTCCCCCCCGATAGACACAATAAACAAACAACAAACAACAATCAACAATCAACGATAACACGTATTAAATCGAAATCTAAAAGTCATATATTACGGAATTTTCGAGCGTACCGGCTGCGTAAATTAAAATGTAAATGTCATACGAAAAGAGGTCCTCGGCAGAAAAAAAAAGGGAATTCCCCTAAATTTAAACGTCGAGTAGGTAGTGTGTTATTTCTGACCTTAACTTACCTTCGTGTTGTTGGAGTTTGTTGTTGTTTCGTTTTTGCACAATTTTCCCTTGTTGTAATGATAGGGTACTTTAGAGAATTGTAGTGATTACAGCACGGATGATTCCTGGCAAGGACACCCTTGAAAATGAACATCGGTTTAAATACGAAATAATCATAATTCAGCCCCTTGTCCCTCCCGGCTTGGAAACACTATTCCTTTTACCAAAAAAAAAAAAAGAATGTATCTACAGGATGGTAACCAGTGATATCGATAATAGGATTGAGTTTTAGATGACACCGAGAGTAACAGGGGGTTGAAAAAGAGAACCTCTCGGGAATTGTGTACTTTACTATCCATCCACTTAATTTCAATCTTTTCCAATTTTTTTTCGGGGGCTGTTTTTGACTGCCATTCCGTCGGGTAGTCGAGAGTTTGGTGTGACATATGTTTTAAGGATGTTAATCCTATTTCGTTTTCAATTCAATGCGATTTTTGTCTATGGCCGTGGAATGCGTAGATTGCCATCAACATTATCGGATGGGGGTAGTGAGAGGGTGAATTATTTTCGATTTGGAAAGGTTTTTGTTAGGATGCCCGGGGTACAGGACTATTCCCCGTAGGGACTGGCATTTGTTTTGTTCGGGATTAAGTCGTTTTAATAGGCTTTAATTCGGAGATTATTGGTTAGTGAATCGGAAGGATTCAGGTCGAGTGAAGAGAATAAGGTTGCTGTAGAGTGTATGGAGAGGGGGGAGAGAAATGGTCTTATCATGTCCAGCAATAACAAGGAGATAATAAGCAGCCGTGATAAAACAGATACTGAACTGCAGTACTGAAAATCGGAATTTAGCCTGAGTTACAAGCTAATAAGCTGTCGAGATAAAACCGATACTGAATTGCAGTACTGAAAATCGGAACTAAGCCAGAATTGCAGGCTAAGACAACGTTACAGCTCCCCGAAATGAACCGTTGGCGGAAGATGTCCGCAAAAAAAGTCCGCCCCTTCGAATCCAATGAAATGCTGTCAAAGTAAAACTCCAATCGGGAACCTTTTGATGTTTTTCATACCTAATCTTTGTTTTGTGGGAGGGAAGACCACTATCACTTAAAACTACAAAAGGATTCCGCACATAGGACGGGGCGGGCACAACAGAAACCTCCCCAAAGTCTTTTATCATCCAAAACGCAACAACTTGGAAAATCCATTTTATGAGCGTTTTAGCCGCCAATTTAATAGCCCACATTTCAAAGAGCATTTTCACTATGTGCGCAATTGTTGTGCCATTTTCCGATGGATGGTGGCGGCCGGCACCAAACTGTAATCAAAAATTAAACTGGGAAAAAAACACACAGAATTTTCCACGCTCAAGTTCTCGTTCCCTCCCCCCCCCCCCCCCACCCCCTCCGCACTCCCCGCCAAGCAAAGTTGCCTCAAAAATCCAACAATTCAAATTTCTACCAAACTAATTTAGTTTGTAGCAACGCGCAACATGTCATCGAATTGTAGCGTTGCGGTCGTGAATTTTATTTGTTACGTCGCGGCCGCACAAAAGTAGAAAAGCCTGTTCGGAAATTTTTTCCAAGTCCCGACAGAGTGCTCTGCCGGTCAGACGATATATCGAAAAGAGGACACAATACCCAAACTGAATTTTACTGTAATAAAATGTTTTGTGTCCGCGTCGAGTTGCAATCATTCAACAATTGTCGCGAATATAGAAGCCACCAATAACAGATAGTAGCAGTACTGTCACAGTATAGGCTAAAAGTTGGTAGTTCAATCAAAAAAAAAAAAAAAAAGGAAAAAAATACCCACCCCCTTCTCCTCCAGGAAAAACATGCTATAGACTATAAAAGCTATAATCGACCCCAAAACCCCCTTGGATTGATTGGTAGTCCGGTTGTCCGGTCAATTAGTACCCGTGTGGCGCCACAATTTGACTAATTGTTTGAGGTCGGAACCCATCCGCTCTCGAGAAAATTGAATTGAATTCGATTTTCGGTTAAAAGGTGCGGTCAGTCTTTTCGGTTTCGAGCTGTGTTGAGATTTTTAATGAGCCTCGAGGCGGGCAAGGGTTAAAAAAAAATCAAACACCATGAGAAACTGGAGGATTGTGGCTGTTTAACGCTTTCGAAACTACTGAAAATGATACTCAAAACTAATACCGTATGTCTCTTTAAAATGAAACTAATATTTTGCTCCGTAAATGTAACACTGATATTTTGTACTTGACCTGATACTTCATAGTGTCTGATACTTTATGGTGCGTGATACTTCTTGCCTGATATTTCTTGCCTGATACTTCCTGGTGCCTGATACTTCTTGCCCGATACTTCCTGGTGCCTGATACTTCATGGTGCCGGAAACTTTATGGTGCCTGAAACTTCCTGGTTCCTGATACTTTTTGCCTAATACTTTATGGTCTCTGTGACTTCATGGTGCATGTTCCTCCTTTTTCCTGATACTTCCTAGCGCCTGATACGTCTTGTATGATACTTCATGGTGCCTGATACTTCTCGCCTTATATTTCATGGTATCTGAGACTTCATGGTGCCTGTTCGTCCTTTTGCCTGATACTTCCTAGCGACTGATACTTCCTGGTGCCTCATTCATCATGCCATGGTGCTTCATACTTCATGATCTCTGATACTTTATGGTGCCTGTTCCTCCTTTTGCCAGATACTTGATGGTGCCTGATACTTCCTAGTACCTGACACTTCATAGTGCCTGATACTTCATGGTAGCTGATACTTCAGTATGTCCCTGCTACTCAAACCAAAATCTCTAGATAGGTTTAGGCTCAAGATCGAGTCATATTTCTTTGATACAACGAAACTTGTGCGTTTAATGCATGGCGGTTTTGAGGTCGTTAAGAGATGACAAACTGGACAGGTTCTTTAGGAATTTGGAGTACTTTTCAGAGGATGGAAAGCAGCCCACAAGGATCTGAATGGATCGTAATTAGCCTGTACGGTCCCTACGGAGCTTGGTGATTCTGAACAGGAAAAGAAGAACACTTGAGAATTTTGAACTCTCGGTTAACTAACCGGTATAATATCAAAAAAATCCTTCACACTCATTGCGACGATACCCAATAAAAAAACAATTTCTAATTTTATTCCAAAACTGAACTGAAAAATCGTCAACACAACAATCTCATCAATACGTCATTCATCATAATAATTCCGGAAATAATGTTTGTGCGAGTGCGGTGACATCAAAACTTACTTCCATCTAAATGGAATAGCACGTGCTGGTACACGTGCCTTCACCCTTCACAAAACCATCCCTCCCTCAATTCTCCATTAAATTGATATTACCGAGTTTATATCCTAATATTGTGAACGTTTGTAAAAGTCCACCATCGTGTGTTGCTTTAATAAAAAAAAAAAAATGGGAAAATAAAGAAAATAGCACCCCTCCCTGCTGTCCGGCAACCACAATGAAACTTTCAAAAAAAATATATATATATATATTTATTATACCAATAAATCAAATTAAGCAAAACCGAAAAGAATTCGGGGATTTGAAAGGAATTTTTGATTCAAAACGAATTGAGAAGTGTGTGAGCTTCCTTCCCTCCCCCCACTCTGCACTTATTTTCCTAGCTCGTTCGATAAGTCCACTCCAAAACCCGTTTGTAAAAATACACGGCCTTTTAAAGGAAAAATACACAATCTACCAAATTATTAACGTGTAATATTTTTTAATTAGTAATATTACACAATACCATGGAAAATTACATCTATTTTGTTCGATAAAAAATGTAAAACTAGACGTCGTGATTATATTACACCATTGATAAACAAAATTCAGGCTTGGTGTCAGTGTACATTAAATACTGTGTAACATTATTAAGCCAGAATAAAGAAATTGGCGAAAACGCATTTCATTCTACGTGAAGACGTGATGTTGTCTGCTCCTTATCTCAACTTGGGGTTGCGACCAGCTATGGCGGACTATTACTAACTTGTGTAATTTCCCATCTAATTACATATGTATGTAATTTTATCATTACTATCGATAGAAAACACTTGCCAACTATGTGTAGTACCTAATGGTAAATTTACTCCAAATTTTTCTTAGAGTACAGGTACTCATGATTTCATGTTCTCTTTCAATCAACTTTCCGATCAATTTCATGAGGTATTCGTGAGTTCTTCCGGAGGTATCAGCAGAATGTCATGATGAGTTTCACCGGAATTTTCTCAACGAATCCCATCAACTAAAAATTAATTCAATCAATGTTTCGATAAGGCCTCACCTAAGCTATGTTCATGCCTCGTAGCCTCGATAAGGCCTTATCGAAGGTAGTTTGTTTGTAGGGTGAGATGGGGAAGGGTATGGCTTAGAAAGAGATAATTAACATATTCTAAAAAGTATTGGGGCACGGTGTCGAACTACCTCAAGTTCTGGTAACAGTTTTTTACAGCTAATTCAAGACTGCCAGCATTCGTAGAGCCATAGTGAAATAATAGGGGTTTGGGCGTCCGGTCGATTTCTATTCACCCTTCACCCTCTTTCCCGCGCAACTACCCGATCTTATCACAAAATCCACTTATGAGTACTTTCCGCCCCCCAAAAACCTATTACCTATCAGATCGACCCGTCTATTTCACACCAACCCGAATTTCTTTGGGGGTTGAAGTGCTCTTCTTCCCCGATACGATCAAAACCAATTACAACACCAATAAGTTTAATTGAGTTATCAGATTCGTAAATCTCAATAGCGTCTTCGAATGCCAGGACACCCTCGCCGTAATTCCACCCCCAAATCCATCGGTTTATATCTAGTCAACCTCCCCCCGTATCTGATCTGTTAATCATTTTTAGTGTTTCTGGTTGTTTTTTATCGAGACCGTCCTGTTAAAATAATAATCCGTAATCAACTTAAATTCTATAATAAATAAAAAAGTGGAGGGAGAAGGGGTAATGGAAAAAAAATTCTGTATGAGAGGGTTGACAAAAGGGTCGAGGAAACTAGAGAATATGGCATTTAGTTTAATTGGTTATGAAAAAAACATTAAAATCTTCAAAGTTTTTTTTCCACGATTAAAGAATCGATTTGTTTAGGAGGTTAAGGCCCGGTTTGGGCTATCGCGCCATTGATGATAATCAGAATCGATTTTTCTATATCTTCCTTGCATTCCTATCCATTCTCTCCCTCTCAGGTTTCCACGCATCCTCTCTTCCTTGCTCCTCATCTTTTTTTCGATTGTTTTCGCTCAGGGGGCTCATTCCTCGATTACCAGTAAGGCTTACGGAAGCATTCCAGAGTAATATCAGGTTTAATATCGCCGATAAGGTAATCAGAAAACTGGCTAAGGGAATGATGAAGGATTGTAGCAATCCGGGTAATACGGCCGAGTATTACTGTTACCGATGCCGATACCGATACTCTTCGACTACGACTGATACCATTTTATTTTCCCATTCAAGTCAATCAACTTGAAACAAACTCAATATGATAAGAAGTTCCAATCAAAACCGAACCATTCTTGAACCATAAGGAAATCTTTTCGTAGTCTAAAAACTACCCCCCTGACTGAATTACACACTACCTCCTCGACATTGTTTACGGCATGTCTACAAAGATCCCGACTTAACGAATTAAAGTCAAGTCCAAGGGGAGCGTTTAATGTTGATTTGACTTTATACGCTTTTAATACATGTCACACCCTCGTTTATAAATTGTTTTAGAAGTGGGTATCGCTCGAACAACATCCCCCCCTCCATCTTCGATGTTACCCCGCCTCCCCCTTCCCAACCCCGTCACTATGTTCAAACATATTCAATTCGGATAGAAGAATGGGTCTTTTACTGCGACGGAATTCTCCGAAGGGATCAATTTTGTTTACGATAGCAAAAGAGTTTGGTAAGGGTTGAGAGGGTTAATAATGAGATATTAAAAAACGAAATCCATACGTACTTACTTGGCCGATTTTAAGGGGCCGATTGCAGGCATGGGGGAGCATAAGGTGCAAGGACGAGGGTAAAAAATCTTATCTGCCTCCAAAAAACAATCCTATCCTCCCCCAAAAAACAATCCTATCTGCCCCTACCTTTCTTTCTTAAGATGTGAAAAATGCCAGAATGAATATTGTGAAATGAATATCTATTTTCAGTACTGAATATGCAGTCGGAATAAAATCAGAATTTCATCTTTTTCTGTTAGATAATTTAATTTTTTTTGCAAACTCCTTCTGGTTAGGTTCGTATGCGAATTCCTTAAGCTTGTACTGTGGTAGTACTGGTTCGAATTCAAAGACAAACACCTCTAGTTCGTTTTTTAAAAAAGAAAATCAGTACTGTATAGGTACTGCAAAAGTTTCTTTTTAACATCATCACATTTTAGTATAGATAGAGTTTGTTGATTTACGTCTGCCGAAAACGAGGCCCAATGTGTACAGGAAGCGCCGTTTGAATACCACAACTCGGTTAACCTGGTTGTTAAGGGTTGATGTAGTTGATACATGGTTTAACAGAGACCTGGATGCATATCTAAAATCCATCCGGAGCTGTTCAAGAAGGTGACTAGTTCTGTAATCTTGTTCTTCGAGATTTCGTCAATGTTATTTATTAAAGAAAGGTTTGCCTAGTACGCAAAGTGTGGCTCTAGCGACGGCTGAACACTTGCAAAGAAGGTAGATACCAGTTTCCCTCTTGACACAGATACATAGTACTTTTTTCGATTTAAGTCATGCAATTCAAAATTCAGTCAGTACTGATAGAGCCATGGATCAATTCTCGGCGCAAAAAATGAGTTTTCCTTGATTTGATAAAAAAAAAATAAAAGCAGAATACTTAAACGAGAAATTTCCTTCTTGATTTTCTTCCAGGATTGTACGAAATAAGGCAGCCGAAAAAGCAAAACAGGTCCATCATCAGCAACAGCAACAGACCCAACAAAACATACCGAGCAGTACTGGAGGCGGCGGTAGTGGAACTGGAAGCAATACCGGACCAAATAGCAGTAATGGAGGTGGAGGTAATTAGAAGAACAAAAAAAAAAACACTGCCAACTACCTGGAATTAATACTCATTCATTCCTTAAACCAACCAACCAACCCCCTTTTCGCCCTCATAGTTATAGCACATGCACCAGCCGTAAACCACCAACAGCAGCAACAACAACAACCCCAACACCAACAGCAACAAAGCCAACTGACACCAGGTAATGGATCAAATCCAGGTGGCGTTGGTGGTGGAGGTGGAGGTGGCGGAGGAGGTGGAGGAGGAGGAGGTGGTGGCAGTGGTACTACTGGACCCGGAGAACATCGAACCACCGGCTATAGTATAAATGGTATTCTAGGAATTCAACATACCGACCCGAACGGAAATAGCATCAAACGGAAAAGAATCGACGACCATGGTAAGTACACAACCCTCTATCTAATCAATGTGGACAATAACCACCCTACGCATCCTCAACCTACCCTCTCGATGCCCTGCAAGTAGAGTGAAAGCGTTTCGGATAGATCGTAATTCAAATTGGACCGAAACACTTTTTTTTTTGCCTAGCTCTTCTCTAGCAGGATATCGGGGGGGGGGGGGAGGATGGGGGGAGGATGAGGGGAGGATGGGGAGGATGTAAGCTACTTTCTTTTGATAAAAGGACATCTGGTTGTTGAACTAGCCCCCACCTCCCGAACTTTTTAATTAAATTTATGAAAACCACAATGGGGGGGGGGGAGGTGGGGGAAGGAGGAAGATGATTCAACGAGAAGTTAAAAAAAATAGTACCTTAAAATTTGGGACATGGGTCCAACTAGACAGTAATCTTCTAAAATTCGAATGCTTTGAACTAGAGTTGGGTCGTCCAGGAGTGAACGCTTCCAAAAGAACACTTCTTTTAAGTGAGTGAGTGAAGTAGGTCACTTCTTTTGGTCAACTGCAGTTCCATTGGACCAGTGTCAAAAATTTTGACTGACATTTTTTTTGGTCATCATCTTCAACATCTACTGACAAAACGAAGGAACGAGAAAACGAAGAGTTCCGGAACTACTTCACTGAACTGTCTTGATCTTTCAGTTTTTTGGTCCTCATCTTCTCCATATGCTGATGAAATGATTGAACGAAGAGTTCCTTAGCTACTGCACTGAACTTGTTCTCTAAAGTGACCCGGAGTGAAGCACTTCACTGAGAGGAACTGCTTTGCCCATATCTACTACGAACCCTTTTTGAAAAAGCTGGAAACCTTGTGGTATTAAAAAATGTGTCACTGCTCCTCCAAGAAGGGATTGTGAAAGAACATTCGATGTATCGGATACTCTTAAACCTGATACTTTTCAAGTATCGGATACTTTAACCTGATACTTCTACAGCAATCCCAAGTATTAAACTGATACCTGCTCTTATCTGGAATTCAAAATTCGATATCACTCATCTGTTTGCTTCACCCCATACCAACACTACTACCACCACCACCCCAACCATGCCTTGCGTTCACCCTCAAAACTTAACCCGATCACCACTCAAATTTATTGATAAGTAATTTCCATAAATCACTTAATCAATTCGATTTCCCACCAAAACAAAAACAGTACCTCATAACCTCGACCACATACATTACAATCCTCCCCCAACCCCATCGTCCGCCTCCACCCCTGTTAAGTGCGCAGCTATTCACTCAAAATCCCCAACGAACAGCAACGATAATGTCGATGCAGCAGTTAAAAAGTCACTCGACTTCACCGAGAGACACGTGACCGGATGATGGCTGTTTTGTACTGTTGGCAATCCACTTCATCTCATCCCCCAAAAAATTCTTTTCATCCCTATAGTTATTCAGCAGTCAAACCGATTTACGACCCTCTTCCTTCGTGTCGCGCGCGTCAAACTCCGAAAAAGGGGTCGGAAAATAATGCGCACTTACAGTTCTCAATTATGCCAATCTAACTTACCATACCGCCACCCAACCACCCATTATCCACCCCTTCTCAGCACCGCGCGACCTTCCCAATTCACCCCCAATCGTGTCGCGAACATACAGGATCCTTAAATCCGTCCAATCGACATCGACCTCGAATCCCAACCAAAAAACTTAGTAGACTCTGGAAAAGGGGACGATGGAGAAAAGGGATGTGAATTTGATGGAAAGTGTTGCAATTTTCTTTTTAAAAAAAAAAACAGCAGCCACAACAGCAACAACCTCGTGGTTATTTGTGGATCACACGTGTCGGTAAATCCACCGGATCTAAAACGACTTGATATCCTGTTGTGTGCGGACTTATTGTCCGGATTTACTCATCATCGTCGTGATGATCCATCCACCCTCGAAAATAGCCGCACAAACAACACACAGCCACTCAGTTGTTGTTGGGTGGTGGAAATCGGGGGAGGAGGTGGTGTTGGAGTTTCGACTTTAAATTATCTCGTGCGCACTCCTTCCACACTCCCGTGGTGAACCAATTAAGGACAATTCGATAGGCGACAATCCGACAAGGGGAATTAAGTTTAAATCCACTGCATCAATGTTAATCTCTGGTTAAAGCCCACTTCCCCCTCCTCACAGCCCAATTTTCATTGCACTTTGAATTCCAAAGCCTTATTAGCTCTCTGTCATGAGCATAAAAATCGTCCTGATATGATTCCGCGCAACAGCGAACACATCACGTCGCACGAACCAAACTGTCCGCGTTCGAAAGCAGCACGGAGTAACTTGCGCGGGATAAACAGATGGCAGTTTAACTTTATGTGTGGCACTACCGGGACTCCAATTACCCATTAAATTTCATTGAATTTCTAGGACTTTTCGATGAAAGTCGATCTACCAAGAGCTAGCTATGTCTTTTGAAGTGGAAGCGCTAATTTGACTTGAACTTGAACCTTTCAGAACAACGCGTTCTAGAGTTGCCGTGTGTTCTAATACTATCTACCCCAATTTCATATCTAAGTCCCATGGAGAAGACCTTCCTCTCTCCCATGTTAACCCTCAACGTATCTCTGGCCAAAAATAATTTGCTCAAAAAAAAAAAAATGCTCATAAATTAAAAATTACCCCGACTAAAGAAAGCAAGCAGGAATAACTCAAAACTCGGAAATTTCAGTTCATAATTCTGTCAAAAGGATTGTACAATGACTTCGCCTTTTGTGGCCTCGGAAGAAGAAAGAAAAAAACTTCAGGGATTTCACTCTATAAAAATTTCCTGAATTAACTAATTTACTCCTTTTCGGCCCCCAATATACAAAAGCCGCGACGATCAACACAACAGATTCATCCTGTGTTCAAAAGTGGATTAGACAACGGTGTCTATTGCCCGGCTGCATTATTCCAACCGTAGATCCTTTCGGAAGCAGCAACCCCTTCTTCCCCAAAAAAAACTTAAAAAAAAACATGAAAGCTCCAAAACTGGGAAGATTTATAGATGCAAAGGACATTCATATCCTTACGGTCATACTATCTTCATCATGTTTTACTAGACTCTGTCCGCTAACCCGTGCTAGAAACTGCTCTCCATCGTTGTTATAGCCATGGAAGAATACAGCATAAGCCCCATAATATTGGGGATTCTATCGTCCGGATTTCGACTCTTCCTTAGTCCGGATATCCTTTGTCATTACGCCGACCTTACTACCAGATAAGCCCTGGCAAAAGGGCAATGCAAAACCCTAAGAAGGACTACATACTCTCTCTCTATCCTCCAGAACACAGACTGACCATAATGTTTATGTTTCAGAACATCGTGACCAACAAAATTCTCGACCTCCCATCCCGCAAATCCTAGAACCTTAAAGGATACAGCAATTTTTTGGTTTTTTTCGCTGCTATTCTTGAGTACATAAGCCCGATGATAAAACATCCTAGGCAGAAAGTGGACATGATTCCAGGAAGAGTGGTATATTCCGGTTGTTGTTGGTTCTCCGGGAGATTTTTTTTTTTGTTTCCTGGCCGTGCTTAGCGTAGAGCGTGCTATAGTCCTCTTCCATACGTTTGTCGTCCTGGTCTACACAAAATGGTCGGAAGTAAGCTGAATGTTTAACACAAATACAAAATAAATAGCATTACTCCCCATCAGAATCCTGTACGAACTACGGACCGAGAGTACGACTGTAACGGATTTGGACAGAGAGTGTGAGGCCAGGATGCCAGAACCTGGACATCGTTTGGCTACTTGAAAACTTCACAGGGAAGGATTATATTTTGTGGACGCGGGTGGACTGGGGATGCTGGGGTGAGTCCGTACACCATTTTCGGGGGAGTCATCAACAAATGGCAAAGGAGGCGGAGTATTAACCCTCGCAATCTCTGGCCAACCAAACTTCGAATTAACTTGAGGAGGGTAGCTTGTCGTCCCAGGACTTACGTACGCGATAGAAAGAGACACACAAGGGCCAAGAACATTGAGATTATCTCATCGGGCGATGGATTATACCGCCCACACTAACACCCCCTCCCTCACCCCCACAAAAACTTTACCGAGAAATTCTTTTACAGAACTTCTTCTCAAAAAATTAATAGACAAAAAAACCCCGGTAACTTAGTGACATTTATAATCTAATTAATTGCTCTAATTTTTTTTTGATATGGTTTGATTGGAGTTATCAATTGTATCTAATCGGGGAAAGCAAAACCGCCTGTTTATACCCCCTTGTAAAATCACTTTGAACACAAGCTTTGATTCCGACCAATATCAGTTGATATCAATTAGGAATTTCGACAGGTAAACAGAGGCTAATCAGCAAAAGGTATATTGAATTAGAACCATATGGCTATTGTGATTAGAGGTCACCGCAAAACTGATTAATTGATTCTTAATTTGTTAGCTACTAGATCTGATCGTAGATAATGCTTGGATAGCTTCGTGTTTTCTTTTAATTAAAAATACGAAATACTTTGGTTAAAACATGTAGGTACAGTTCTATTGCGATACTCTTTAGTAGGTGATACATTTATATGATACTTTGATACAAAAAAAAAAATATATAGCCAATAGTCTGGGCGAAACTTTAGCCGATTGAAGAAAGAATCCATTTGCTGCCTTATCAAACGAATTGTCCAAACGTATTCAACCCCTGGATTCGCCTTTGGGTCACTCTGATACCATAAACTGTTCGATCTATTTCACGTTTGATACTGATACTTGTCTTCTTCTATCCCGGAAACAAGTAGCTTGAATCGATTTAAATACTTCATACCGATACAAATCACAGACATATCAATTTTGAACAGTTTTAGAAAGGGGCGTAGCGCTGAGCCACCGCGCACCATAGGCATCAAAAGACCCCTTGGTAAATCTCTTCAGAACACTTTTGAGTATCTTATACAAAGTATCATACTCTGCACTCACTAACTTTAGTTTTTTGTCACGTGTCCAATGGAACTGCACTTCATTAAAAGGAGTGAGCTACTTCACTCACTCGAACTGAGTTCAGTGAAGTAGTTCCGGAGCTCTTCGTTCCTTCACTTTCGTTCTATCGTTCGTTTTCGTTCCTCGCGAGCTAGTTCGTTGTTTTAGTTCAACTAAAGTAGGGGGGGGGGGGGGGGGGAAGATGATTAGCAACGAAAAAAAGGACAGTAGATTTACCAGAAGATAATAAGCAAAAAAAGGTGAGAACAGTTTTTTGTCACGTGTCCAATAGAACTGCAGTTCATCAAACAAAGTGAGTTACTTCATTCACTCACTTTAATTAAGTGTTTTTTTTTTTGGAGCAGTTCATTCCTGAACGACCCATCTCTACGGTATTTCACCAATAAGAGTGAATTACTTCACTCACTCACTTCAATGAAGTGTTCTTTTCGAACCGGTCACTCCTGAACGAACCTTTATTGATCTCTACTGTTCGCTTAGAGTCAGTTGTAGTCTTGATTTTTTTTTTTTTGTTCTGTTTTCCTGCCTAGACTCTATAAATACTGGAGACGACAAGATGTGCCGTTTTTGTATGAAGCACTTTGAAGCATTTTGATGCAAAAGGTTTTTTGATGAAACGTTTGATGCCAAGTGACAGTAAAATGCAAATAGTAGCCTAGTATTCAAATGTTTGGCGTTTTTTGTTTGTCAAGATCGAAGTATAACATCAATGTGAGTAAGATGCTAATAGTAGCATAGTGTTTATTGCCCGGTCTTGCGAGAAATCGTCCGGTTTCAAAACAGTCGCTGCTTGTCATCTCCACTACATAGAATCTGTATGGCTCAGCCTATTCTTCGGCTCGTCTCTTAAATTCATCAATGAAAAGTTTAATCCGATGTATACTAACCGATTCTTACGATTATTAGTTATTTTAATTTCAGATGAGAATCGTGATATCAATATTCATCCCGACGATGAAATAAAAAAGCAGCGAATCCAGTATAGCGGCGATCAACTTTACTCAAATGTAAGAATATACAAGTTTTGACAATATTTGACAATTTTTAACAAATTTTTAACAATATATGACAAATTTTTGACAATATATGACAAATTTTTGACAAAATTTGACAAATTTTTGGCAGTTTTTGACATTATTTGACAAATTTTTGGGCAGTTTTTAACCGAAAATTTTCCGCAGTCAATCGAAACTAATCCATTTTCATTCCACCGTTTAGCTTTGGTCCGGAAAATGGTGCATTAAAGACGAACATAAATTGCTGTCGGAATTGGGCAGTGTCACAACAAATGGCGGTACACCGTATTACGATAGTCACAATGGCTTTCCGTCATCGACTGGTACTGAATCGATTTTATACGATAGCATAACAACAATATCACAGTCACAAAGTTCGCTGTATACGCCACCGATTGGAGCTTCAATTGGTAAGTTGATGTTGGTGTTGTTTTTTTTTGGTTGGTGAATTTGTTTTCAGGTGTTTAATTTCGAGAGGAGAGTGGGTTTTTTTTTTTGAGTAGCTTCGTGTGTACGCCAGTAATAGCTTAAAAACGTTTAAAGCTACGTTTTTGGCATAGCTTCAGCTAAGAGAGAAATTACAGAGAAGAACTCTCATTCTCTCTCTTTTGATGGTATCCATACAAATGTTGTTGAAAATTTTGTCACAGCTACCTTTCGGACTCAAATCAAACTCAAAAGTAGTTGAACTTGCTTAGAGTACAAAGCAATTTATTACTGAACAAAATTTCTCTTAAAAAAAAACTTCAACAAAAATGTATCTCCACTAAGGGGACCACAATTTATCTGCAGTGATCTCTCGCGTGATGGACTGTGGCGCAATGCTTTAGTCCACCCTTCTCAACCTAACCTAACCTAAATCCACTAAATAGTCGATCAAAAAATAAGCTAAACTTAAGACAAACTAAATAAGAATTTGAACGAAAGAAAAAAGAAAGTATTTCACCAACGTTTTTCCCTTTAGGAGGTTCTTTAACTCCATTAGCACCGATTAGTATGCAAGAAATGAAACTCGGAACGGGTATTTTAGATCAATCGCTATCACCCTACCATACGGCAGGTAAGCAGCAATTTTTTTTTCTCAACAATAGAAAGGTGGCTGCTTCTTCAATCTTAAATTCGCCTTATTTCTCTCTATTCGTCTCTCTCTCTCTATCTCTCTCTTTCTTTCGATTTCTATGCCTTGTCTGTCTGTGAATAAATCTTACACCAACGAGCACAATTTTAGTTTTTCTGCTACACCAATCATCAATCGAATCGATATACGAGTGAATGTGAATCCTACCCAAGCACATTTTTTCCATATTCATTTTCACAACATAAAAACAAAACAATGTACGATTTCAACAACTTCATTTATTGATTTTTTTTTTAACACCCGTATTTATTTATTTTATTTACTATTATTATTATTTTTTTTTTTTAAATTCAACAATTTTTTGTAGTTGTTGAAAACGGTCATCCATACGGAGGTTTAACAAATTTAGATACAGTAGTTAGTCCGCATGGTGATTCCGGTTCGTCACCAGGACTACCGATAACCTTAGTCACCAACGATACTGTTCAACAACAACAGCAGCAACAGCAGTCAACTCATTCTACAGCAAACAGTAATAATCCAAATGCAAATAGTAGCGTTGTTACGTCGCAACATCAACAACAACAGCAACAACAACAGCAACAACACCAACAGCAAGATAACGTTACAGTATCGATTGCAGTTGGTAGTTCACAAAATCAACAACAACACCAACATCAACAACATCTTCAACAACAACAACAACAGCATCATACAACGAATCACAATAGTAATTTAAGTATTAATAATAGCAACAATAGCGGACCAAACACTAGCAACAATAATAGAAATAATACGACGAGTAGTGTATCGCCAAATGATCAATCGTCGTTGATAGTTTTGCAGCCGAGCGGCGGTCCGGGCGGCTATTCATCAATGTTACCAAGTTTTAGTCATTATTCAACAGGCAAGTCTAGACGAAATCGACCGGTGCTTTTTCTACAATTCACACAATTTTTTTTTTCATTTTATTTTATTGGTTTTGAATACTGGGTGAACGGGTCACACAACAAACACAGTTTCATTTTTTCACGTTGGTGAAAAATCCGAAACAAACGCCATTTTCTCCCCCAAAACGCACTCTTATTATGCACCATAGTAAAATTAGTAGGGGGTTTTTTTTTTATCGTAGCTACTTGAAACGAAACAGACAAAAAAAAAAGATTGGTGAAGGATTGTTGTTGAAAGTAGATCAACCTAAAACTGTTGTAGATACTAGATTAACATTTAACTACTTAGAATTGGTGAAGACACAAACGTATCTCTTGAAATGCACAAATGCCCCCTTTCTAACAACGATGCGATTTTTTTTTTTGTTGTTGAGGTATTGGTGAAATGGAAATAACCTATAGTTTTCGAGTTATTCTTCCCCGAAAGCGGACTGTTTTGTGATTTTTTTGCGACCCTTAACAAAATTTTTAACTAATGCATCATTTTTGTTGTTGATTTTATTTAATTACAGGTGGTGGATCAATTGTTCCGGCATCTGATTACGCGTACAGTCCGGCTTATCCACAATACGGAAGCGCATACGGATCGTACGGATATAGTACAGCGGCTGGCGGACTCCTCAGTAAGTAAACAGTGAGTATTTGAGTTAAAGATACTTGCTGTGCTAACTTAAACCATAGTTTAAAATAATTTTCCGATGATCCTTTCGATTTAAAAAACAATACTATTGATGAAATCTCGTGACTAATCAGCTCCTACGAAAACTTAAATAAAGTGTTGTATTAAAAAATATATTTATAACCGGATTAAAATTTGCGGTCTGTCGAACCGGATTTAATTCGCGGTCCGTCGAGCCGGATTTTATTTGCGTGAAATTTAAATCGATCCGTCGAACCGGATTAAAATTCGCGGTCCGTCGAGCCGGAAAAAAGCAACTGAATGGCTTAGAAGAATTTGGTATTTCATCAAGAGTATTCAACAATAGACGATGTTGTTGTTTTTTTTTTTTTTTTGTGATAAACCTACATAGTGAAATTATTATCAATTTTCTTTGTTTTTCTTTTCTTTTCTTTTTTTAAATAAAGATTCATCGTATTACTACGAAGGTGGACAAAATCAAACTACTGCTCTCAATCAAGATATTCGTTCGCCGTTGGCAGCAACTCGAGCCAATTCGTTGGCAAGTGCCGCGTCACCAACAGGTAGTGCATGTACAAAAACTGAATCAGACATTTTTTTAGTTTAGTATTTAAACAAAAACACAAAAATATAAACAATTAAAAATTCTAGAGTAACTTTCATTTAGCCAAATATAAAAACAAACTATAATTGTTGTTGCTGCTCTCACTGGTTTTTTTTTCTACCAAGCCATTGCACTCTCAACATAAATAAAAAAAAGAAAATCCAATTTTTTTTTTTCAACAATTGCAACAACAATAAAAACAACGTCTCGAAACAACAAAAAAAATTAATAACAAATAAAATATTGTGTATATTTTTTAAGAAGAAAATTCGCAAACAAGATAACGGTCATGTTTTGTATAAACCGACTACCAAAATTATAAATAAAATAAAATTCATAATATATATATATATAATAAAACTTAATATATATATTGTTGTAATCAACAACAATAAGATAATATATAAATTAAAAATAATTTCAAACAGCAAAGAAACATTGTCCAAAAAACTACCATCTAAGGAAACTTACTTTAATTTTTTTGTTTAGATATTTAAGAAAAATCGCGAATGAAGAATACATCGATAAAAACAAACAAAAGCAAATAAAAACAACAAAAAAACCAACAAAAAAAAAGTATATACTACATACTGAGAATAACGTTCAAAATGAACGATTTTCCTACTGTTTTAAAAATTTTCACCAACACACAAACACACACCATTTCTTTTAAGTATTATTATTAATTTATTATTTTACTATTTTTTTTGTTTTTCATTCACACAAACAAACACACAAACACACTGCACTTTAATTTTAAAAAATGACGAAAATATTGTTTTTACTAAATTAAAAAAAAAAAACAAACAAAATAACTATATACAAAATACAACGCATGTTTTTTTGCTTTCAATTATGGAAAATACAATTTTTTATTTTATTTAAATAAAACAAAGTTAAAAAAAAAAACAATTTTTACTAAGTCACATTAACACGTACCGTTAAAAAAAAAATTTTCCCTCTTTATTCACACAACGAATCCCCAATTTGTTTTAAAACAAACTACGAAAATAAACCTCTTCCCTTCGTCCGCCTAAAACAAACTAATTTGAATTTCCCGTCACAAATAAAAAAAAACCCCATACACCCTCTCAACAGGGTGTACTCATTCTACCCACGAAAAAAAAAAAAAATCAACTAAATAGCTCAAAGGGTTTGGGTGCTACGAGCCTTCAAAGAATTTTGCGTACACGGTGGACAGACGGACTGAAATTTTTCTATTTATTTTTACTTTTTACGTGTCTAGGTGAAGGTGAGGCAAAGTGGTCTAGCAGGGTTAAGTGGACCCACTAAAAAGTTTCTAGTTTGCAATAGCACCATCTCTTGCCCCCAATAGTGGGGTAAAGTGGGGACTTTGAAGTATGGATGGGGTGGAAGCAGATAACTTTTTTTATCAGCATTAATAATTTAATTTCATGAATGCATAACGTACATAGCTAACATCATAAGCTAACGATTTTGCATGAAAAGGACTTTTCTAACTATTACCCATTTCACGGAATGTTGGCTCACTTTGCCCCATCTTCCCCTACTAGTCAATTTCATTCTCTGTTAAAATCGCCCTTTCCCTTCTCTTTCGAATAAAAATTATTATTAAAATTAAAAATTAAAAAGAATTATTTACAATTGATGAAATTGTTTTTCGTTCTTAATTATTTCATTTCCTTATTTCTTTTTCCACTATTTTTTTAAATATATTTTTTTCCTTGTTTTATTTTACATTCATTCATTTATTTTGATATAAATTTATTTTTTATGTTAATATTTATTGTTGTTGTTTTATAATTTCAATTTTAGTTTTTTATTCTTTTTCTATTTTTTCTTTCAATTTCTTTTTTTTATTACTATTTTTTCCTCTTTTTTTAATTTCATTTTAATTTGCATTCTGACTTTAATTTTAATGGAAATTTTTTATTTTTACTAAAAATAAACTTAAATGGTTTTCCGTTTCTAGATTTTTTTTTTATTTACCTTTTTATGTTTTTATTTCGGTTTGTTTCGGGTTGGAGGGGAATTAGAGATGAGGTGGAGGGGTGGTGGAGCGGAGGTGGAGGAGAGGTTGAGAGGGTGCGGTCTTAAGTAGGAGTGGGCAGCTTGGATGGCTTGAGAGAAAAACTTGTAAGAATTCAAAACGGAGATGCTGTAAATCAGTGGCCGGCTAGATTGAAAATTAGGCATTAACTTAGGCATTAACTTAGGCATTAATTTGGTAACCTTTACAAACGTCTAAAATGTCGTAAACGCCTAAAATGTCGGAAACGCCTAAATTAATCGCTAAGTGGCGCGAGATGGGAATGAAAAGAAGATAAGTATATTTTCGATTAATCTATCTTAAGTCCAGGAGGACACGGTTTGATTTGGGGATGTCGCGCCTTTGATTATGATGATCTTAAGTTCTCACTTCAACATCGTGCTATAAGGCCGAAAAACTCCTAAAATATTAATTCGTTTTCGAATCCCCCTTTCCCACCCCAAAGTTGACAGGGTTGCTACGAGAGATCCTCGATGTCTTCTTGTCCGATTAGAAAAAAATGTTACAGCAACATTTAGGCGTTTACTACATTAACCAACAAATTTTGGTTATTTTCAAACAATAGGACTTCAAGGACAATCTGAAAGCATGGGCAGTATTTTCACTTTACCCCGTTTTTTTCACCCCTCTAAAATCAATCAATGCATTTAAAAAAAATTCGAAATTTTCCCTCCTATAATGCGTTCTCCCCTTCCCTTCCCTCTCCCTCCCTTCCATTAAATATATTTCTCACTGGTTTCATCATCATGCACACAATTTCATAGTTAAAATATTCGCAATTATATTTTTAAGATTAGGAAGAACTAAAAACTAAAATAAAACAAAAATGAAAAAAAAAAATGAAAATAAAAATAAATAAATAAAATAAATCAAAGAAAAATTTAGCAAAATATTTAAGGATTTCTTGTAATGTATAAAAACAAACAAAAAAACAAATACAATTGTAAAAAAAAAAAAACACAACAACAACAGAATAAACGAAAGCATATAAAAATGTATTAAGTATAAATTAAGTTAATTATTAAAAAAAAAGAAAGGAAAAAATCAAAAACAAAACTTATTACTTAAATAAATAAAAGACGAAACAACAAAGAAAACAACCACAAAAACAACCAGAAAAACTTTAATCAGAACTTTCCTCATTCTCCCGATCAGTTCAGAATTTATAAAACAAAAACAAAGAAATATTAAAATATAATAATTAAAAAAAAAAATATTATCTCTATCCTCCGTTGGCTCCCCCCTTCCATAGCAATTTATTCTAAGAATAAATAAAGCTTTGTTTTTGTTTTATTTTTTAAGCCTCCAATCTTCAAAGTTTAAGCTCCCAGTCCGTCACCATCCTCCCTCCCCTCAGGCCCGTCATGACAACCACAATATTATTAAAAACATTTAATATATTATTAATAAAATAAATGTAAAAAAAAAGAAAAAAAGAAAAATGAGTGAAAAAAACAAAACAGACGATGATTATTATTATTATTATTATTATTATTAATAAATAATATTATATATATAAAGAAAAGAGAAAATAATAAAAAAAACAACAAAAAAAAATTTAAACGTAAAACGAGGAATAAATATTTTTATTTTTTTTTTTCTTTTTTTTTTTCATCTTTACGTTAATTTTTTTTTCCTTCTGTTTTTCTTTTAACATACATCCGAAGAACGATGGACACATCTACACACACAAACGCACACACACACATACAGACTTTACGAGAAGCAAACAACCAAAATATTTAAAAAAGAAAAAAACATAAAAACAAATTTAATAATGGAGAAAAGAACTCAGTTGTTTATTTATTATTATCATTATTATAAATTATTAAGATATATATAAATATATATATATATATATTTATTACATTATAAAAAATACATTTATTTTTTTATTATTATGAATATTTTTTATTTTATTTTGATTTAATTTATTTAATTTTTTACTGTGGCGATGCCTTCCAATCGTCCTGCTCTGTTCTTTTACGTGGTTAAGAGTTGAATAGTTTTTTTTTCAAATGTTTAAGAAATTGGACTTCGTCGTTTAAAAGTTATTCGAAGAAGGTAAGAGGTACAGCTGGCAGCACTTTTATTTTAGGAGAATGAACGAGTCACTCAGTAAGTGGGTAAGTAATGAAAATTCTCTTCACTCTTTATGACGATTAGAGATGAGCCCTAAATTCACGAGTGAACTAATCTAAAAAGAATACTGCGCTGAAGAGAGTAAATCAAGTAACTCTTTCAGGAGGTCAGAGTCCGACTTGGGCTGTCGCGCTATTGATGAAGTGAAGGTGAAGTTACTCAGTCATTTTGGTGAACAATGCTGAACAGTTCTGTTCGAAAGGTGAATTGAAAAAAAAGGGATAGTAGCCAAAAACGTCGAAAAAAGCAGTCAAAATTTGCAACTTTTTTTTTGGCACTCCTGGCTGCAAATTTTGATTTTTTTTTATAAATCTGTTTACGGATTTGAAAAGGAGATAAATGCACCTTTAATTTAAGCGGTCACTTGTAAATCTAAATTTTTGTGATATGTGTGCGGTACGAGGGGGGGGGGGGGGTACGATCGTACCTTCTAAGAAATACCCATCCAGACTTTCTCTCTCCAGGTCGCGAATTATTATTTTTTTTTAAATATGTTTCCTAACAAAATCGGTTCCGGAGATCTAGAAACCAAAATTTTTCATTTTAAACGCTCCCCTCTCCACTTTCCCCCCATACCCCCTCTACACTCTAAAAGATACCAGTAGTAGAAGTTCATCCAATCTAGGGACCATCAAAAATTCATGACAATACCTCAACGGGTTTCGGAGCTACGCGCCTTCAAACAATTTTGGGTACGGAGTACAGACGGACACAGTAATTTTTTTTTTAAATTAAAGGTACGGGCGCCTTCTTTACAAATTCAAAAAACAGATTTAAAAAAAAACACACAAGTAGTTTATTATATAAAAAAAATTCACACGTGTACCACCTTGCCAAGTTTTACATCAAAAAATATGGAATTTTGGGGCTATGGCGCTCAACAGTTTCGACCAGCACTGCCTCATTTTTGACCCGATTTTCATTCTGTTTGATTTTTTGAGTAGCTGGTAATCTCACCTTTAATTTGATGTGTAATTTGTGACTGTTCGAGAAAATGGTTTTTCAGAAAGTTGATTTATTCCCGAAAATCAAGCGAATTTCCCAAGGGGGTACCCTTGCCATGTTTTTAGTCAAAAAATATCGAATTTTGGAGCTATGGCGCTCCACAGTTTCGACCAGCACTGCCTCATTTTTGACCCGATTTTCATTCTGTTTGATTTTTTGAGTAGTTGGTAATCTCACCTTTAATTTGGTGTGTAATTTGTGACTGTTCGAGAAAATGGTTTTTCAGAAAGTTGATTTATTCCCGAAAATCAAGCGAATTTCCCAAGGGGGTACCCTTGCCATGTTTTTAGTCAAAAAATATCGAATTTTGGAGCTATGGCGCTCCACAGTTTCGACCAGCACTGCCTCATTTTTGACCCGATTTTCATTCTGTTTGATTTTTTGAGTAGCTGGTAATCTCACCTTTAATTTGATGTGTAATTTGTGACTGTTCGAGAAAATGGTTTTTCAGAAAGTTGATTTATTCCCGAAAATCAAGCGAATTTCCCAAGGGGGTACCCTTGCCATGTTTTTAGTCAAAAAATATCGAATTTTGGAGCTATGGCGCTCCACAGTTTCGACCAGCACTGCCTCATTTTTGACCCGATTTTCATTCTGTTTGATTTTTTGAGTAGCTGGTAATCTCACCTTTAATTTGATGTGTAATTTGTGACTGTTCGAGAAAATGGTTTTTCAGAAAGTTGATTTATTCCCGAAAATCAAGCGAATTTCCCAAGGGGGTACCCTTGCCATGTTTTTAGTCAAAAAATATCGAATTTTGGAGCTATGGCGCTCCACAGTTTCGACCAGCACTGCCTCATTTTTGACCCGATTTTCATTCTGTTTGATTTTTTGAGTAGCTGGTAATCTCACCTTTAATTTGATGTGTAATTTGTGACTGTTCGAGAAAATGGTTTTTCAGAAAGTTGATTTATTCCCGAAAATCAAGCGAATTTCCCAAGGGGGTACCCTTGCCATGTTTTTAGTCAAAAAATATCGAATTTTGGAGCTATGGCGCTCCACAGTTTCGACCAGCACTGCCTCATTTTTGACCCGATTTTCATTCTGTTTGATTTTTTGAGTAGTTGGTAATCTCACCTTTAATTTGGTGTGTAATTTGTGACTGTTCGAGAAAATGGTTTTTCAGAAAGTTGATTTATTCCCGAAAATCAAGCGAATTTCCCAAGGGGGTACCCTTGCCATGTTTTTAGTCAAAAAATATCGAATTTTGGAGCTATGGCGCTCCACAGTTTCGACCAGCACTGCCTCATTTTTGACCCGATTTTCATTCTGTTTGATTTTTTGAGTAGCTGGTAATCTCACCTTTAATTTGATGTGTAATTTGTGACTGTTCGAGAAAATGGTTTTTCAGAAAGTTGATTTATTCCCGAAAATCAAGCGAATTTCCCAAGGGGGTACCCTTGCCATGTTTTTAGTCAAAAAATATCGAATTTTGGAGCTATGGCGCTCCACAGTTTCGACCAGCACTGCCTCATTTTTGACCCGATTTTCATTCTGTTTGATTTTTTGAGTAGCTGGTAATCTCACCTTTAATTTGATGTGTAATTTGTGACTGTTCGAGAAAATGGTTTTTCAGAAAGTTGATTTATTCCCGAAAATCAAGCGAATTTCCCAAGGGGGTACCCTTGCCATGTTTTTAGTCAAAAAATATCGAATTTTGGAGCTATGGCGCTCCACAGTTTCGACCAGCACTGCCTCATTTTTGACCCGATTTTCATTCTGTTTGATTTTTTGAGTAGCTGGTAATCTCACCTTTAATTTGATGTGTAATTTGTGACTGTTCGAGAAAATGGTTTTTCAGAAAGTTGATTTATTCCCGAAAATCAAGCGAATTTCCCAAGGGGGTACCCTTGCCATGTTTTTAGTCAAAAAATATCGAATTTTGGAGCTATGGCGCTCCACAGTTTCGACCAGCACTGCCTCATTTTTGACCCGATTTTCATTCTGTTTGATTTTTTGAGTAGTTGGTAATCTCACCTTTAATTTGGTGTGTAATTTGTGACTGTTCGAGAAAATGGTTTTTCAGAAAGTTGATTTATTCCCGAAAATCAAGCGAATTTCCCAAGGGGGTACCCTTGCCATGTTTTTAGTCAAAAAATATCGAATTTTGGAGCTATGGCGCTCCACAGTTTCGACCAGCACTGCCTCATTTTTGACCCGATTTTCATTCTGTTTGATTTTTTGAGTAGCTGGTAATCTCACCTTTAATTTGATGTGTAATTTGTGACTGTTCGAGAAAATGGTTTTTCAGAAAGTTGATTTATTCCCGAAAATCAAGCGAATTTCCCAAGGGGGTACCCTTGCCATGTTTTTAGTCAAAAAATATCGAATTTTGGAGCTATGGCGCTCCACAGTTTCGACCAGCACTGCCTCATTTTTGACCCGATTTTCATTCTGTTTGATTTTTTGAGTAGCTGGTAATCTCACCTTTAATTTGATGTGTAATTTGTGACTGTTCGAGAAAATGGTTTTTCAGAAAGTTGATTTATTCCCGAAAATCAAGCGAATTTCCCAAGGGGGTACCCTTGCCATGTTTTTAGTCAAAAAATATCGAATTTTGGAGCTATGGCGCTCCACAGTTTCGACCAGCACTGCCTCATTTTTGACCCGATTTTCATTCTGTTTGATTTTTTGAGTAGCTGGTAATCTCACCTTTAATTTGATGTGTAATTTGTGACTGTTCGAGAAAATGGTTTTTCAGAAAGTTGATTTATTCCCGAAAATCAAGCGAATTTCCCAAGGGGGTACCCTTGCCATGTTTTTAGTCAAAAAATATCGAATTTTGGAGCTATGGCGCTCCACAGTTTCGACCAGCACTGCCTCATTTTTGACCCGATTTTCATTCTGTTTGATTTTTTGAGTAGTTGGTAATCTCACCTTTAATTTGGTGTGTAATTTGTGACTGTTCGAGAAAATGGTTTTTCAGAAAGTTGATTTATTCCCGAAAATCAAGCGAATTTCCCAAGGGGGTACCCTTGCCATGTTTTTAGTCAAAAAATATCGAATTTTGGAGCTATGGCGCTCCACAGTTTCGACCAGCACTGCCTCATTTTTGACCCGATTTTCATTCTGTTTGATTTTTTGAGTAGCTGGTAATCTCACCTTTAATTTGATGTGTAATTTGTGACTGTTCGAGAAAATGGTTTTTCAGAAAGTTGATTTATTCCCGAAAATCAAGCGAATTTCCCAAGGGGGTACCCTTGCCATGTTTTTAGTCAAAAAATATCGAATTTTGGAGCTATGGCGCTCCACAGTTTCGACCAGCACTGCCTCATTTTTGACCCGATTTTCATTCTGTTTGATTTTTTGAGTAGCTGGTAATCTCACCTTTAATTTGATGTGTAATTTGTGACTGTTCGAGAAAATGGTTTTTCAGAAAGTTGATTTATTCCCGAAAATCAAGCGAATTTCCCAAGGGGGTACCCTTGCCATGTTTTTAGTCAAAAAATATCGAATTTTGGAGCTATGGCGCTCCACAGTTTCGACCAGCACTGCCTCATTTTTGACCCGATTTTCATTCTGTTTGATTTTTTGAGTAGTTGGTAATCTCACCTTTAATTTGGTGTGTAATTTGTGACTGTTCGAGAAAATGGTTTTTCAGAAAGTTGATTTATTCCCGAAAATCAAGCGAATTTCCCAAGGGGGTACCCTTGCCATGTTTTTAGTCAAAAAATATCGAATTTTGGAGCTATGGCGCTCCACAGTTTCGACCAGCACTGCCTCATTTTTGACCCGATTTTCATTCTGTTTGATTTTTTGAGTAGCTGGTAATCTCACCTTTAATTTGATGTGTAATTTGTGACTGTTCGAGAAAATGGTTTTTCAGAAAGTTGATTTATTCCCGAAAATCAAGCGAATTTCCCAAGGGGGTACCCTTGCCATGTTTTTAGTCAAAAAATATCGAATTTTGGAGCTATGGCGCTCCACAGTTTCGACCAGCACTGCCTCATTTTTGACCCGATTTTCATTCTGTTTGATTTTTTGAGTAGCTGGTAATCTCACCTTTAATTTGGTGTGTAATTTGTGACTGTTCGAGAAAATGGTTTTTCAGAAAGTTGATTTATTCCCGAAAATCAAGCGAATTTCCCAAGGGGGTACCCTTGCCATGTTTTTAGTCAAAAAATATCGAATTTTGGAGCTATGGCGCTCCACAGTTTCGACCAGCACTGCCTCATTTTTGACCCGATTTTCATTCTGTTTGATTTTTTGAGTAGCTGGTAATCTCACCTTTAATTTGATATGTAATTTGTGACTGTTCGAGAAAATGGTTTTTCAGAAAGTTGATTTATTCCCGAAAATCAAGCGAATTTCCCAAGGGGGTACCCTTGCCATGTTTTTAGTCAAAAAATATCGAATTTTGGAGCTATGGCGCTCCACAGTTTCGACCAGCACTGCCTCATTTTTGACCCGATTTTCATTCTGTTTGATTTTTTGAGTAGCTGGTAATCTCACCTTTAATTTGATATGTAATTTGTGACTGTTCGAGAAAATGGTTTTTCAGAAAGTTGATTTATTCCCGAAAATCAAGCGAATTTCCCAAGGGGGTACCCTTGCCATGTTTTTAGTCAAAAAATATCGAATTTTGGAGCTATGGCGCTCCACAGTTTCGACCAGCACTGCCTCATTTTTGACCCGATTTTCATTCTGTTTGATTTTTTGAGTAGCTGGTAATCTCACCTTTAATTTGGTGTGTAATTTGTGACTGTTCGAGAAAACGGTTTTTCAGAAAGTTGATTTATTCCCGAAAATCAAGCGAATTTCCCAAGGGGGTACCCTTGCCATGTTTTTAGTCAAAAAATATCGAATTTTGGAGCTATGGCGCTCCACAGTTTCGACCAGCACTGCCTCATTTTTGACCCGATTTTCATTCTGTTTGATTTTTTGAGTAGCTGGTAATCTCACCTTTAATTTGATGTGTAATTTGTGACTGTTCGAGAAAATGGTTTTTCAGAAAGTTGATTTATTCCCGAAAATCAAGCGAATTTCCCAAGGGGGTACCCTTGCCATGTTTTTAGTCAAAAAATATCGAATTTTGGAGCTATGGCGCTCCACAGTTTCGACCAGCACTGCCTCATTTTTGACCCGATTTTCATTCTGTTTGATTTTTTGAGTAGCTGGTAATCTCACCTTTAATTTGATGTGTAATTTGTGACTGTTCGAGAAAATGGTTTTTCAGAAAGTTGATTTATTCCCGAATATCAAGCGAATTTCCCAAGGGGGTACCCTTGCCATGTTTTTAGTCAAAAAATATCGAATTTTGGAGCTATGGCGCTCCACAGTTTCGACCAGCACTGCCTCATTTTTGACCCGATTTTCATTCTGTTTGATTTTTTGAGTAGCTGGTAATCTCACCTTTAATTTGATATGTAATTTGTGACTGTTCGAGAAAATGGTTTTTCAGAAAGTTGATTTATTCCCGAAAATCAAGCGAATTTCCCAAGGGGGTACCCTTGCCATGTTTTTAGTCAAAAAATATCGAATTTTGGAGCTATGGCGCTCCACAGTTTCGACCAGCACTGCCTCATTTTTGACCCGATTTTCATTCTGTTTGATTTTTTGAGTAGCTGGTAATCTCACCTTTAATTTGGTGTGTAATTTGTGACTGTTCGAGAAAATGGTTTTTCAGAAAGTTGATTTATTCCCGAAAATCAAGCGAATTTCCCAAGGGGGTACCCTTGCCATGTTTTTAGTCAAAAAATATCGAATTTTGGAGCTATGGCGCTCCACAGTTTCGACCAGCACTGCCTCATTTTTGACCCGATTTTCATTCTGTTTGATTTTTTGAGTAGCTGGTAATCTCACCTTTAATTTGGTGTGTAATTTGTGACTGTTCGAGAAAATGGTTTTTCAGAAAGTTGATTTATTCCCGAAAATCAAGCGAATTTCCCAAGGGGGTACCCTTGCCATGTTTTTAGTCAAAAAATATCGAATTTTGGAGCTATGGCGCTCCACAGTTTCGACCAGCACTGCCTCATTTTTGACCCGATTTTCATTCTGTTTGATTTTTTGAGTAGCTGGTAATCTCACCTTTAATTTGGTGTGTAATTTGTGACTGTTCGAGAAAATGGTTTTTCAGAAAGTTGATTTATTCCCGAAAATCAAGCGAATTTCCCAAGGGGGTACCCTTGCCATGTTTTTAGTCAAAAAATATCGAATTTTGGAGCTATGGCGCTCCACAGTTTCGACCAGCACTGCCTCATTTTTGACCCGATTTTCATTCTGTTTGATTTTTTGAGTAGCTGGTAATATCACCTTTAATTTGATGTGTAATTTGTGACTGTTCGAGAAAATGGTTTTTCAGAAAGTTGATTTATTCCCGAAAATCAAGCGAATTTCCCAAGGGGGTACCCTTGCCATGTTTTTAGTCAAAAAATATCGAATTTTGGAGCTATGGCGCTCCACAGTTTCGACCAGCACTGCCTCATTTTTGACCCGATTTTCATTCTGTTTGATTTTTTGAGTAGCTGGTAATCTCACCTTTAATTTGATGTGTAATTTGTGACTGTTCGAGAAAATGGTTTTTCAGAAAGTTGATTTATTCCCGAAAATCAAGCGAATTTCCCAAGGGGGTACCCTTGCCATGTTTTTGTCAAAAAATATCGAATTTTGGAGCTATGGCGCTCCACAGTTTCGACCAGCACTGCCTCATTTTTGACCCGATTTTCATTCTGTTTGATTTTTTGAGTAGCTGGTAATCTCACCTTTAATTTGATGTGTAATTTGTGACTGTTCGAGAAAATGGTTTTTCAGAAAGTTGATTTATTCCCGAATATCAAGCGAATTTCCCAAGGGGGTACCCTTGCCATGTTTTTAGTCAAAAAATATCGAATTTTGGAGCTATGGCGCTCCACAGTTTCGACCAGCACTGCCTCATTTTTGACCCGATTTTCATTCTGTTTGATTTTTTGAGTAGCTGGTAATCTCACCTTTAATTTGATATGTAATTTGTGACTGTTCGAGAAAATGGTTTTTCAGAAAGTTGATTTATTCCCGAAAATCAAGCGAATTTCCCAAGGGGGTACCCTTGCCATGTTTTTAGTCAAAAAATATCGAATTTTGGAGCTATGGCGCTCCACAGTTTCGACCAGCACTGCCTCATTTTTGACCCGATTTTCATTCTGTTTGATTTTTTGAGTAGCTGGTAATCTCACCTTTAATTTGGTGTGTAATTTGTGACTGTTCGAGAAAATGGTTTTTCAGAAAGTTGATTTATTCCGAAAATCAAGCGAATTTCCCAAGGGGGTACCCTTGCCATGTTTTTAGTCAAAAAATATCGAATTTTGGAGCTATGGCGCTCCACAGTTTCGACCAGCACTGCCTCATTTTTGACCCGATTTTCATTCTGTTTGATTTTTTGAGTAGCTGGTAATCTCACCTTTAATTTGGTGTGTAATTTGTGACTGTTCGAGAAAATGGTTTTTCAGAAAGTTGATTTATTCCCGAAAATCAAGCGAATTTCCCAAGGGGGTACCCTTGCCATGTTTTTAGTCAAAAAATATCGAATTTTGGAGCTATGGCGCTCCACAGTTTCGACCAGCACTGCCTCATTTTTGACCCGATTTTCATTCTGTTTGATTTTTTGAGTAGCTGGTAATCTCACCTTTAATTTGGTGTGTAATTTGTGACTGTTCGAGAAAATGGTTTTTCAGAAAGTTGATTTATTCCCGAAAATCAAGCGAATTTCCCAAGGGGGTACCCTTGCCATGTTTTTAGTCAAAAAATATCGAATTTTGGAGCTATGGCGCTCCACAGTTTCGACCAGCACTGCCTCATTTTTGACCCGATTTTCATTCTGTTTGATTTTTTGAGTAGCTGGTAATCTCACCTTTAATTTGGTGTGTAATTTGTGACTGTTCGAGAAAATGGTTTTTCAGAAAGTTGATTTATTCCCGAAAATCAAGCGAATTTCCCAAGGGGGTACCCTTGCCATGTTTTTAGTCAAAAAATATCGAATTTTGGAGCTATGGCGCTCCACAGTTTCGACCAGCACTGCCTCATTTTTGACCCGATTTTCATTCTGTTTGATTTTTTGAGTAGCTGGTAATCTCACCTTTAATTTGGTGTGTAATTTGTGACTGTTCGAGAAAATGGTTTTTCAGAAAGTTGATTTATTCCCGAAAATCAAGCGAATTTCCCAAGGGGGTACCCTTGCCATGTTTTTAGTCAAAAAATATCGAATTTTGGAGCTATGGCGCTCCACAGTTTCGACCAGCACTGCCTCATTTTTGACCCGATTTTCATTCTGTTTGATTTTTTGAGTAGCTGGTAATCTCACCTTTAATTTGGTGTGTAATTTGTGACTGTTCGAGAAAATGGTTTTTCAGAAAGTTGATTTATTCCCGAAAATCAAGCGAATTTCCCAAGGGGGTACCCTTGCCATGTTTTTAGTCAAAAAATATCGAATTTTGGAGCTATGGCGCTCCACAGTTTCGACCAGCACTGCCTCATTTTTGACCCGATTTTCATTCTGTTTGATTTTTTGAGTAGCTGGTAATCTCACCTTTAATTTGGTGTGTAATTTGTGACTGTTCGAGAAAATGGTTTTTCAGAAAGTTGATTTATTCCCGAAAATCAAGCGAATTTCCCAAGGGGGTACCCTTGCCATGTTTTTAGTCAAAAAATATCGAATTTTGGAGCTATGGCGCTCCACAGTTCGACCAGCACTGCCTCATTTTTGACCCGATTTTCATTCTGTTTGATTTTTTGAGTAGCTGGTAATCTCACCTTTAATTTGATGTGTAATTTGTGACTGTTCGAGAAAATGGTTTTTCAGAAAGTTGATTTATTCCCGAAAATCAAGCGAATTTCCCAAGGGGGTACCCTTGCCATGTTTTTAGTCAAAAAATATCGAATTTTGGAGCTATGGCGCTCCACAGTTTCGACCAGCACTGCCTCATTTTTGACCCGATTTTCATTCTGTTTGATTTTTTGAGTAGCTGGTAATCTCACTTTAATTTGATGTGTAATTTGTGACTGTTCGAGAAAATGGTTTTTCAGAAAGTTGGGTTATTCCCGAAAATCAAGCGACTGCCTCATTTTTGACCCGATTTTCATTCTGTTTGATTTTTTGAGTAGCTGGTAATCTCACCTTTAATTTGATATGTAATTTGTGACTGTTCGAGAAAATGGTTTTTCAGAAAGTTGATTTATTCCCGAAAATCAAGCGAATTTCCCAAGGGGTACCCTTGCCATGTTTTTAGTCAAAAAATATCGAATTTTGGAGCTATGGCGCTCCACAGTTTCGACCAGCACTGCCTCATTTTTGACCCGATTTTCATTCTGTTTGATTTTTTGAGTAGCTGGTAATCTCACCTTTAATTTGATATGTAATTTGTGACTGTTCGAGAAAATGGTTTTTCAGAAAGTTGATTTATTCCCGAAAATCAAGCGAATTTCCCAAGGGCCATGTTTTTAGTCAAAAAATATCGAATTTTGGAGCTATGGCGCTCCACAGTTTCGACCAGCACTGCCTCATTTTTGACCCGATTTTCATTCTGTTTGATTTTTTAAGTAGCTGGTAATCTCACCTTTAATTTGATGTGTAATTTGTGACTGTTCGAGAAAATGGTTTTTCAGAAAGTTGATTTATTCCCGAAAATCAAGCGAATTTCCCAAGGGGGTACCCTTGCCATGTTTTTAGTCAAAAAATATCGAATTTTGGAGCTATGGCGCTCCACAGTTTCGACCAGCACTGCCTCATTTTTGACCCGATTTTCATTCTGTTTGATTTTTTGAGTAGCTGGTAATCTCACCTTTAATTTGGTGTGTAATTTGTGACTGTTCGAGAAAATGGTTTTTCAGAAAGTTGATTTATTCCCGAAAATCAAGCGAATTTCCCAAGGGGGTACCCTTGCCATGTTTTTAGTCAAAAAATATCGAATTTTGGAGCTATGGCGCTCCACAGTTTCGACTAGCACTGCCTCATTTTTGACCCGATTTTCATTCTGTTTGATTTTTTGAGTAGCTGGTAATCTCACCTTTAATTTGATATGTAATTTGTGACTGTTCGAGAAAATGGTTTTTCAGAAAGTTGATTTATTCCCGAAAATCAAGCGAATTTCCCAAGGGGGTACCCTTGCCATGTTTTTAGTCAAAAAATATCGAATTTTGGAGCTATGGCGCTCCACAGTTTCGACCAGCACTGCCTCATTTTTGACCCGATTTTCATTCTGTTTGATTTTTTTGAGTAGCTGGTAATCTCACCTTTAATTTGATATGTAATTTGTGACTGTTCGAGAAAATGGTTTTTCAGAAAGTTGATTTATTCCCGAAAATCAAGCGAATTTCCCAAGGGGGTACCCTTGCCATGTTTTTAGTCAAAAAATATCGAATTTTGGAGCTATGGCGCTCCACAGTTTCGACCAGCACTGCCTCATTTTTGACCCGATTTTCATTCTGTTTGATTTTTTGAGTAGCTGGTAATCTCACCTTTAATTTGGTGTGTAATTTGTGACTGTTCGAGAAAATGGTTTTTCAGAAAGTTGATTTATTCCCGAAAATCAAGCGAATTTCCCAAGGGGGTACCCTTGCCATGTTTTTAGTCAAAAAATATCGAATTTTGGAGCTATGGCGCTCCACAGTTTCGACCAGCACTGCCTCATTTTTGACCCGATTTTCATTCTGTTTGATTTTTTGAGTAGCTGGTAATCTCACCTTTAATTTGATGTGTAATTTGTGACTGTTCGAGAAAATGGTTTTTCAGAAAGTTGATTTATTCCCGAAAATCAAGCGAATTTCCCAAGGGGGTACCCTTGCCATGTTTTTAGTCAAAAAATATCGAATTTTGGAGCTATGGCGCTCCACAGTTTCGACCAGCACTGCCTCATTTTTGACCCGATTTTCATTCTGTTTGATTTTTTGAGTAGCTGGTAATCTCACCTTTAATTTGATGTGTAATTTGTGACTGTTCGAGAAAATGGTTTTCAGAAAGTTGATTTATTCCCGAATATCAAGCGAATTTCCCAAGGGGGTACCCTTGCCATGTTTTTAGTCAAAAAATATCGAATTTTGGAGCTATGGCGCTCCACAGTTTCGACCAGCACTGCCTCATTTTTGACCCGATTTTCATTCTGTTTGATTTTTTGAGTAGCTGGTAATCTCACCTTTAATTTGATATGTAATTTGTGACTGTTCGAGAAAATGGTTTTTCAGAAAGTTGATTTATTCCCGAAAATCAAGCGAATTTCCCAAGGGGTACCCTTGCCATGTTTTTAGTCAAAAAATATCGAATTTTGGAGCTATGGCGCTCCACAGTTTCGACCAGCACTGCCTCATTTTTGACCCGATTTTCATTCTGTTTGATTTTTTGAGTAGCTGGTAATCTCACCTTTAATTTGGTGTGTAATTTGTGACTGTTCGAGAAAATGGTTTTTCAGAAAGTTGATTTATTCCCGAAAATCAAGCGAATTTCCCAAGGGGGTACCCTTGCCATGTTTTTAGTCAAAAAATATCGAATTTTGGAGCTATGGCGCTCCACAGTTTCGACCAGCACTGCCTCATTTTTGACCCGATTTTCATTCTGTTTGATTTTTTGAGTAGCTGGTAATATCACCTTTAATTTGATGTGTAATTTGTGACTGTTCGAGAAAATGGTTTTTCAGAAAGTTGATTTATTCCCGAAAATCAAGCGAATTTCCCAAGGGGGTACCCTTGCCATGTTTTTAGTCAAAAAATATCGAATTTTGGAGCTATGGCGCTCCACAGTTTCGACCAGCACTGCCTCATTTTTGACCCGATTTTCATTCTGTTTGATTTTTTGAGTAGCTGGTAATCTCACCTTTAATTTGATGTGTAATTTGTGACTGTTCGAGAAAATGGTTTTTCAGAAAGTTGATTATTCCCGAAAATCAAGCGAATTTCCCAAGGGGGTACCCTTGCCATGTTTTTAGTCAAAAAATATCGAATTTTGGAGCTATGGCGCTCCACAGTTTCGACCAGCACTGCCTCATTTTTGACCCGATTTTCATTCTGTTTGATTTTTTGAGTAGCTGGTAATCTCACCTTTAATTTGATGTGTAATTTGTGACTGTTCGAGAAAATGGTTTTTCAGAAAGTTGATTTATTCCCGAATATCAAGCGAATTTCCCAAGGGGGTACCCTTGCCATGTTTTTAGTCAAAAAATATCGAATTTTGGAGCTATGGCGCTCCACAGTTTCGACCAGCACTGCCTCATTTTTGACCCGATTTTCATTCTGTTTGATTTTTTGAGTAGCTGGTAATCTCACCTTTAATTTGATATGTAATTTGTGACTGTTCGAGAAAATGGTTTTTCAGAAAGTTGATTTATTCCCGAAAATCAAGCGAATTTCCAAGGGGGTACCCTTGCCATGTTTTTAGTCAAAAAATATCGAATTTTGGAGCTATGGCGCTCCACAGTTTCGACCAGCACTGCCTCATTTTTGACCCGATTTTCATTCTGTTTGATTTTTTGAGTAGCTGGTAATCTCACCTTTAATTTGGTGTGTAATTTGTGACTGTTCGAGAAAATGGTTTTTCAGAAAGTTGATTTATTCCCGAAAATCAAGCGAATTTCCCAAGGGGGTACCCTTGCCATGTTTTTAGTCAAAAAATATCGAATTTTGGAGCTATGGCGCTCCACAGTTTCGACCAGCACTGCCTCATTTTTGACCCGATTTTCATTCTGTTTGATTTTTTGAGTAGCTGGTAATCTCACCTTTAATTTGGTGTGTAATTTGTGACTGTTCGAGAAAATGGTTTTTCAGAAAGTTGATTTATTCCCGAAAATCAAGCGAATTTCCCAAGGGGGTACCCTTGCCATGTTTTTAGTCAAAAAATATCGAATTTTGGAGCTATGGCGCTCCACAGTTTCGACCAGCACTGCCTCATTTTTGACCCGATTTTCATTCTGTTTGATTTTTTGAGTAGCTGGTAATCTCACCTTTAATTTGGTGTGTAATTTGTGACTGTTCGAGAAAATGGTTTTTCAGAAAGTTGATTTATTCCCGAAAATCAAGCGAATTTCCCAAGGGGGTACCCTTGCCATGTTTTTAGTCAAAAAATATCGAATTTTGGAGCTATGGCGCTCCACAGTTTCGACCAGCACTGCCTCATTTTTGACCCGATTTTCATTCTGTTTGATTTTTTGAGTAGCTGGTAATCTCACCTTTAATTTGGTGTGTAATTTGTGACTGTTCGAGAAAATGGTTTTTCAGAAAGTTGATTTATTCCCGAAAATCAAGCGAATTTCCCAAGGGGGTACCCTTGCCATGTTTTTAGTCAAAAAATATCGAATTTTGGAGCTATGGCGCTCCACAGTTTCGACCAGCACTGCCTCATTTTTGACCCGATTTTCATTCTGTTTGATTTTTTGAGTAGCTGGTAATCTCACCTTTAATTTGGTGTGTAATTTGTGACTGTTCGAGAAAATGGTTTTTCAGAAAGTTGATTTATTCCCGAAAATCAAGCGAATTTCCCAAGGGGGTACCCTTGCCATGTTTTTAGTCAAAAAATATCGAATTTTGGAGCTATGGCGCTCCACAGTTTCGACCAGCACTGCCTCATTTTTGACCCGATTTTCATTCTGTTTGATTTTTTGAGTAGCTGGTAATCTCACCTTTAATTTGGTGTGTAATTTGTGACTGTTCGAGAAAATGGTTTTTCAGAAAGTTGATTTATTCCCGAAAATCAAGCGAATTTCCCAAGGGGGTACCCTTGCCATGTTTTTAGTCAAAAAATATCGAATTTTGGAGCTATGGCGCTCCACAGTTTCGACCAGCACTGCCTCATTTTTGACCCGATTTTCATTCTGTTTGATTTTTTGAGTAGCTGGTAATCTCACCTTTAATTTGATGTGTAATTTGTGACTGTTCGAGAAAATGGTTTTTCAGAAAGTTGATTTATTCCCGAAAATCAAGCGAATTTCCCAAGGGGGTACCCTTGCCATGTTTTTAGTCAAAAAATATCGAATTTTGGAGCTATGGCGCTCCACAGTTTCGACCAGCACTGCCTCATTTTTGACCCGATTTTCATTCTGTTTGATTTTTTGAGTAGCTGGTAATCTCACCTTTAATTTGATGTGTAATTTGTGACTGTTCGAGAAAATGGTTTTTCAGAAAGTTGATTTATTCCCGAAAATCAAGCGAATTTCCCAAGGGGGTACCCTTGCCATGTTTTTAGTCAAAAAATATCGAATTTTGGAGCTATGGCGCTCCACAGTTTCGACCAGCACTGCCTCATTTTTGACCCGATTTTCATTCTGTTTGATTTTTTGAGTAGCTGGTAATCTCACCTTTAATTTGATGTGTAATTTGTGACTGTTCGAGAAAATGGTTTTTCAGAAAGTTGGTTTATTCCCGAAAATCAAGCGACTGCCTCATTTTTGACCCGATTTTCATTCTGTTTGATTTTTTGAGTAGCTGGTAATCTCACCTTTAATTTGATATGTAATTTGTGACTGTTCGAGAAAATGGTTTTTCAGAAAGTTGATTTATTCCCGAAAATCAAGCGAATTTCCCAAGGGGGTACCCTTGCCATGTTTTTAGTCAAAAAATATCGAATTTTGGAGCTATGGCGCTCCACAGTTTCGACCAGCACTGCCTCATTTTTGACCCGATTTTCATTCTGTTTGATTTTTTGAGTAGCTGGTAATCTCACCTTTAATTTGATGTGTAATTTGTGACTGTTCGAGAAAATGGTTTTTCAGAAAGTTGATTTATTCCCGAAAATCAAGCGAATTTCCCAAGGGGGTACCCTTGCCATGTTTTTAGTCAAAAAATATCGAATTTTGGAGCTATGGCGCTCCACAGTTTCGACCAGCACTGCCTCATTTTTGACCCGATTTCATTCTGTTTGATTTTTTGAGTAGCTGGTAATCTCACCTTTAATTTGATGTGTAATTTGTGACTGTTCGAGAAAATGGTTTTTCAGAAAGTTGATTTATTCCCGAAAATCAAGCGAATTTCCCAAGGGGGTACCCTTGCCATGTTTTTAGTCAAAAAATATCGAATTTTGGAGCTATGGCGCTCCACAGTTTCGACCAGCACTGCCTCATTTTTGACCCGATTTTCATTCTGTTTGATTTTTTGAGTAGCTGGTAATCTCACCTTTAATTTGATGTGTAATTTGTGACTGTTCGAGAAAATGGTTTTTCAGAAAGTTGATTTATTCCCGAAAATCAAGCGAATTTCCCAAGGGGGTACCCTTGCCATGTTTTTAGTCAAAAAATATCGAATTTTGGAGCTATGGCGCTCCACAGTTTCGACCAGCACTGCCTCATTTTTGACCCGATTTTCATTCTGTTTGATTTTTTGAGTAGCTGGCAATCTCACCTTTAATTTGATGTGTAATTTGTGACTGTTCGAGAAAATGGTTTTTCAGAAAGTTGATTTATTCCCGAAAATCAAGCGAATTTCCCAAGGGGGTACCCTTGCCATGTTTTTAGTCAAAAAATATCGAATTTTGGAGCTATGGCGCTCCACAGTTTCGACCAGCACTGCCTCATTTTTGACCCGATTTTCATTCTGTTCGATTTTTTGAGTAGCTGGTAATCTCACCTTTAATTTGATATGTAATTTGTGACTGTTCGAGAAAATGGTTTTTCAGAAAGTTGATTTATTCCCGAAAATCAAGCGAATTTCCCAAGGGGGTACCCTTGCCATGTTCTTAGTCAAAAAATATCGAATTTTGGAGCTATGGCGCTCCACAGTTTCGACCAGCACTGCCTCATTTTTGACCCGATTTTCATTCTGTTTGATTTTTTGAGTAGCTGGTAATCTCACCTTTAATTTGATATGTAATTTGTGACTGTTCGAGAAAATGGTTTTTCAGAAAGTTGATTTATTCCCGAAAATCAAGCGAATTTCCCAAGGGGGTACCCTTGCCATGTTTTTAGTCAAAAAATATCGAATTTTGGAGCTATGGCGCTCCACAGTTTCGACCAGCACTGCCTCATTTTTGACCCGATTTTCATTCTGTTTGATTTTTTGAGTAGCTGGCAATCTCACCTTTAATTTGATGTGTAATTTGTGACTGTTCGAGAAAATGGTTTTTCAGAAAGTTGATTTATTCCCGAAAATCAAGCGAATTTCCCAAGGGGTACCCTTGCCATGTTTTTAGTCAAAAAATATCGAATTTTGGAGCTATGGCGCTCCACAGTTTCGACCAGCACTGCCTCATTTTTGACCCGATTTTCATTCTGTTTGATTTTTGAGTAGCTGGCAATCTCACCTTTAATTTGATGTGTAATTTGTGACTGTTTGAGAAAATGGTTTTTCAGAAAGTTGATTTATTCCCGAAAATCAAGCGAATTTCCCAAGGGGGTACCCTTGCCATGTTTTTAGTCAAAAAATATCGAATTTTGGAGCTATGGCGCTCCACAGTTTCGACCAGCACTGCCTCATTTTTGACCCGATTTTCATTCTGTTTGATTTTTTGAGTAGCTGGTAATCTCACCTTTAATTTGATGTGTAATTTGTGACTGTTTCGAGAAAATGGTTTTTCAGAAAGTTGATTTATTCCCGAAAATCAAGCGAATTTCCCAAGGGGGTACC